>PVJI01006954.1:0-81966 GCA_004026765.1 Micronycteris hirsuta | reverse complement strand
TCCATGTGTCCTTTATAGCAGTTCCTGAAAACCCTTCTCCCCACAGTCCCCTCCCCCCTCCCCTCTGGCTATTGTTAAACTGTTCTTAATTTCAATGTCTCTGGTTATGTTTTGCTTGCTTTCTGCTTTTGTTGATTATGTTCCGGTTAAAGGTGAGATCATATGGTATTTGTCCCTCACCACCTGGCTTATTTCACTTAGTGTAATGCTCTCCAGTTCCATCCATGCTGTTGCAAAGGATATTATAAGCTCCTTCTTCCTCTCTGCTGTGTAGAATTCCATTGTGTAAATGTAGCATAGTTTCTTGATCCATTCATTTGTAGATGGGCACTTAGGTTGTTTCCAGCACTTGGCTATTGTGAATTGTGCTGCTATGAACATTGGAGTGCATAGGTTCTTTTGAATTGGTTTTTCAGGATTCCCAGTAGTGGAATTGCTGGGTCAAAAGGCAGTTACATTTTAGTTTTCTGAGGAAATTCCATACTGTTTTCCACAGTGGCTGCACCAGTCTGCATTCCCACCAACAGTGCATAGGGTTCCCTTTTCTCCACAACCTCTCCAACACTTGTCTGTTGCTTTGTTGATGATGGCCATTCTGACTGGTGTGAGGTGGTATCTCATTGTGGTTTAATTTGCATCTCTCTGATGGCTAGTGATGCTGAGCATCCTTTCATATGTCTCTGGGCCCTCTGTATGTCCTCCTTGGAGAAGTGTCTGTTCAAGTCTTTTACCCATTTTAAACTGGGTGTTTTGTCTTCCTGGAGTGGAGTTGTATGAGTTCTTTATATGTTTTGGAGATCAAACCCTTGTCTGAGGTATCATTGGCAAATATGTTTTCTCATACGGTTGGTTCTCTTTTTATTTTAATACTGTTTTCTTTAGCCGTGCAGAAGCTTTTTATTTTGATGATGCCCCATTTGTTTATTCTTTCCTTTATGTCCCTTGATCCAGGGGACACATCAGTGAAGATGTTGCTGTGTGGAATGTCTGAGATTTTCCTACCATTGTTTTCCTCTAGGACTTTTACGGTGTCACGACTTATATTTAAGTCTTTTATCCTCCTTGAATTTATTTTTGTGTATGGTGTAAGTTGGTGTTCAAGTTTCATTTTTTTGCCTGTAGCTGTCCAGATTTCCCAACACCATTTGTCGAAGAGGTTATTTCTCCTTCTGATAAGACAAGAAGTGAGAACCTTCTACTGCTGGGATTCATGGGCACTGTCTTCTGTCTCAAAATGTGGAAATATGGCCCAGGCCTGGCCTGGTACTGCCCTCCCAAGGCCACAGTCATGGTCAAAGGCAGCTACGGAGTCTGAGCTGGGGACCAGTCGAGGCCAGTGAACAGCAGCCAGCCCCGAGAGCTGTGCTGAAATGTTGGGGAACAGACTCCTTTTCTGTGGGTGCTGACTATAGCCACGTCACCTCCCCCAGGGGGTGGGGAGTTGCCTAGAAGGACAGCAACTTTGAGCAGAGCAGGATGTGGGAGTGGAGAGGCCCAGATTCCGATCATCACGTGGACACCGGGTCCTGAGTGGGATTCACAGCCTGACTTTCCCAGCGGTGTGAATGAGTGCACTCTTTTCATGATTTAAACCCCTCTGGGTGTGTCTAATTTCTTTGATGAACTCAGTGTCTGTCTTGGTGTTCTCGCAACTGTTTTTCTTCAGACCAAAAGTGCACACAGTCAGAGCTTCTCTTTTGAGGAACAGGAGGCTCTACCGGGGTTTTCCAGGAGAACCAAATTTTAGAGCTGGCAGGGAGCTGTTTGCATTCCCTGCTCCTGCACAGGAAGCTCCTCCAGGATGACATGGTGTAAAACATCAACCACAGCATGAGGCCCACGACCCGGGGAGGGGCCACGACTCCCAGGGCTCAGCGGGACAGCTGGCCTCTGCTTCCCGGGGTCAGAGGCCTCTGCCAGCAAGAGGTGCATCGCATGTAGTTTGTTGTTTTCCTCAGACACCTGGAGTGCAGGCAGTCACGATACACGGCCTGGGACGTCCCAGCAGAGCAGCTACCCCCGGCCTCTCCCTGCAGCTGGCACGGGCTTCCTCGCCACGTGGAGTTGGGGTGGCTGGATCTCTTACCAGGCAGCTCGAAGGTCCAAGAATGAACGTCCCCATGAACGAGACAGAGGCTGACCTTCAGATAACTTCCCCCAGGCTTACAAGCCTGCCCTCACTCAAGGGAGGGGACACAGATGCCCAGCTGGCCGCGAAAGAGCACCAAAGGGTTTAGGGCCCTGTTCTGAGAGCACTATCATGTGACACTTTGTTCTCACACTTCTGCACCTTTGCACAGAGCTCCCATCCGCCAGGTAACGCTGTCCCTCACCCTCGTCCTCCCTGCTCTCCTCCCCTTCTCCTCCATGGCTCCCTAGCATGTCACCTCCCGAGGAAGCATCTCCTAACTTCTCCGGAGCGGGGCTCGGGGTCATTTTGCTCTGCCTGTCTCTCTACGCATCGGAACTGTCTCGTTCTTCTTTGTCACTTATCTCTAAATTGCAGTCATTCGGAGAAGCACAGACCTCACTTTTTATTACCAGAATTATTATCTTGACTCCTGGCACATAGAAGATGTTAAAAAATATGTACTTAGTGCAAATGTCAAACTCCCTCACTTTGCAAACGAGGAAGCACCCGCCCGGAAAGTGAAGTGCATTGTTCCAAGTCCCACGGCTCGTTTGCAGGGGTCTAGAGCACATGTGCCCTGTCTGGACTTCCCCTGCTCCTCCCCGCATGCCGCCGGACTGCTCCAAAGCCCCAAGTGGCGCTCAGGAGGGCTGGCCCACGGTGGTCACAAACCCAGGAGCATCTGAGCCATCGGCCTCTGCCACTGAAAGCTCTGGCTTCCCAAACCCGCTCATTTGTGCTGCTTTTGACCCGGGGAGAAGACACGGTAGACCGAGGGTGGCGTTTTGCACCTGCAGACACAGGTGCATGCACACGGGTGTGCACCCCTCGTTAGCCTGCACACTTTGCGCCGGGTTCAGGCACCCTGGCTCCCCACTCACAGGGGCCCGATGTTCAGGGATGGCCACCAGGAAAAAATCAAAGCAGAAAGGGGAGCAGCTGTTCTGCTATGTTTGAGAACATTGTGAATGATTTCCCGTTTCAGGAACTCGTCACAAATGCAAAAATGCCTGTGCTGTCCAAGAATTCTGCACACAGAGACTCTGAACAAGATCTAGACGGCAGGCACCCCGCTCATGGTTCCATCACAGGTTCTGCTGGTCAGCAAGCACTTCCCAGGACGTGAGATGACACGTCTCTTTACCTACTGGTCTACCTGTTTTGCTTTTTGTACCAAAGCAAACTGAACGTTTTTAAGTGTCGGTCCAGAAGAAACTAGCCCAGGAACTTTATTTTTTTCATAGCTCATTCTAACACTGATCTCCTCCAAACTGTCTCCCAGATGCTTTATATTTTCTGGCCTTAAAATCACCAGTTTCCAGTGAAAGTTCTGATCATTTCCAGCCTAATAAAAGAAAAGTGTTAGCTTGCCTTCTTCGTATTTGAGGAACAAACAAAAAAGTAAACATTTTAAAAATCTATATTTTTAAAAAATCTAGCTACGTCTTCTAAGAGATTGTCTTTTTTTTTTTAAATAAAAATATTCCCTGTCTACTCCCATCATACATGCCCTGGACCAGGAAAGTAAATGAAAAAGCCCAAGAACAGCATGTCTTAGCAAGAATGAGGACAAATCAGAACTTGCACATGTGTTTCTTACTGAAGTATTAATGGGTAAACAACACTTTGGAAAATAACTCGATACAAGCCAGTAGATTTTAAGGCATGCATTGCTTGGGTCTCAGAAATCTCACCTCCAGATAAATTTTTGTGTAGCTGACCTGGGAAAGATGAGCAGCGGCACCGGACAGAGCCCCGTGTGTAGGAGAAGGTGGAAGGTCAAGGACAGGAACACGGAACCCAACCCCGGTACCACCAGGAAAAGGGGTGAGACACGGCTCAGTATTAACATGGAGGAAACCTACCCACGTGCACTGTTGAAAAAGAACAGGTCAGGGACGCACACACGAACAATTATCCAAAGCCTGAAACCCTGCCAAAAGGAAACCATGTTGTTTAGGAAGACTTACACGTCGGCTAAGTCTATAAAGAACAACCAGGAAATCATCACCATCAAACCCAGGAGAGTGACTGGTTTGGCCAGAGACAAAGGGAAATACCGCTGGAACATTGAAACTCTCCATCCTGTGTGCTGGGCAATGGGCGCACAGGTGTTTGCTTTACTTACACCTTTCATAAGTGCGTTATATATTTTATATGGATATTCTATGTCATAATTTCTAAAACAAAAAAGATTATATGAGAAAATCCTTAAAAATGTGCAACATTTAAGGGTAAGATGTCTTAATATCTCATGCTCTTAAAAATTGCTAAGAAAAAGGCCAACAGCCCAGATAATGAATGAGCAGAGCCATGAAGTGGCAAAAAAACAGCAGCAACAAGACCATATTTCAATCTGTCAGATAAGCACAGAATAGCACCTAAAACTGGGGGGAGCGAGGAGACGGGCCGGGTCCGGCCCGGCAGAAGGGGGTTTTCTTCTCTCCCAGGCAACTTGGCAACATGGATCACAAGCCTTCGGGCCTTTGTCAGCTATGACCCAGCAAGCCCATCCCTTGGCCTCCGTCTCACAGAAATCCTCGGACAAGCGGGTGCTCGAGGGGGTACGCTCGCTGCAGGATTATCTACTGAGAAAAATGTGAAACCACAGGAGTGTTTCACTCAGGGCTGGATAAACTATGGTGCATCCCGGCAAGGGAACGATACGGACACGTTTGAAGCACAATACGACTCCGTGTTTTTCGCCATAGAAAGGAAGGGCTGATGTATTGTTGAGTAGGCAGTGCAATAACAGAACACACGAACACAAATGCACTGTGGAGTGTGCGTGTGTGCTCACGCACCTGTGCCACTGACATGACCCTGCCCCCGCCCTCGCTTGCCAGGGTGAAAGCTAGAGCTTCCTGAGCATTCTTCTGCCCTTGTCTTCCTGCAAGTCCGTTCTCCACGCAACAGCCAGAACGGGCCTTTTAACACGCAGGCCAGCTCACGTCACTCCTTCACTAAAGATGCTCCAGCTGCACCCACGTCACTCAGAGTACAAGTCAGAGTCTGCAGTGCCTTCCAAGGCCTCCGTCGCCTGACCTCACTCCGTGCGTCTCCTGTGGATCTGACATCCCCACTTGCTCACCCTGCTCCAGCCACTCTGGCTTCCCAATTTTCTCTCAGTTTCCTCAATGTACGTCTGCCTCAGGGCCTTTGCACATGTTCTTCTCTCTGCCTCAAACGCTCCTCCTCCGCCCATCCTCCTCCAAACCGCCTTCTCAGTGAGACCTTCCCTGACTTTACAGCTGCAACACCCCCCACCAGCATCCCTTACCCCCATCCCAGTTTTCATGTCCCCCAAGCTCTTCCCACCCTCTCTGTCCCGCAAGGGGCCCGCGTACTTTGTCCACTCTCTCTCACCTCCCATCACAGCATCAGCCGCGGAGGGCAGGGATTTCGGTCTGTTTTGCTCCCTGCAGTGTCTCCAGAGCCTAGAATGGTGTTTGGCACGTAGCAAGCCTTCAGTAAATAGTTACTGCATGACTAAATCACGGAATAAATGGACAGATGAAGAAGGTCATTTCAGAGAGTGAAATGTATGATGAAGTAGGTAAAAAGAAGCCAGAGGTGGCTTCTCTGATGAAGTGACAATTAAGCAAAACCCAAACAGAGAAAAGAAAACAGGCACTCAAAGATCCGGAGCAAACATGCGCCGGGAGGAGGGGACAGAAAGCACAGTGTCTAGAGGCAGGAGTGCCTGAAAGTGTTCGAGTGCCTCACTAAACCACACGGGAACGAGAGGCCACGGCCCAGGACAGAGTGGCTGCTGCGGTGGGTGGCCACACTGCAGGCGATCTTTAATGATTACTTTCTGTAACGGCCGGTTCTGTTACTTTAACAACAAACGTGGACTGGCTGTGCCAAACTGGGAAGCTCGGCCCTACATGTCTGTCTCGGACGGAGCCAGGAGGCCCTGGTTTCCCGTCCCGTGTGCAGCTGTGTGGTGTGTGATCGCGGGTCACCTGCGTCCGCCCTCGGTAAGGACGTCAGGGCCCCGCACCCCATCTGGTCGGAAACATGCAGAGTTAGATGGTCTCCCTGTTCTCCCCAGAGCGAGATCACAGCCTCCTTTCTCTTCCCCTGAGCACAGCCCCCCCCCCTTAGTTTACACAGAGCTGCGTAAGGTCGCCCCTGGCAACAGCTGCAGACACGCCTTCACACACGGTTTCACGAGCTGGCAAACTCTTTCATTTCTATATTTGTTTATGTGTATTGTGGGAAGAACACTTAACATGAAATCTACCAACTTAACAAATGTTTAAATACCGAGTACAATGTTGTTGACCACATGTAAATTCTTAACACCGCTCCGGTGGCTTCCTTCTCCCCAACTTCGTCCCAAGAGCTACTGGGCAAAGGCAGGGAGAGCCCTGTGCAAGCCAAGCCGAACGTAGCTGTTCTACGCTCTGAATGAAAGAGCACAATTTACTTGTCGGCGTTAGGATGGATTGCTCTGTTCTCTCCTCCTCCACCCAGAGCCTGGGAAAAAGATCAAGGTGGAGAAAGGCAGGGCCAGCCTGGGCACCCCCAGGTGGGCAGAGCACCTGCCTGATTGATTTCTCAGGTGTGTGCAGGGGCTGGGAGCAGAGAGGGGACGAATCCGCACTCAAAGAAAAGCGGTAGATGCTGAGTTTCTGGTGACGGCCCAAGAGCAGGAACAATTACGGACCACAGAGAAGCACGCAGAAGACAGAAAGGCTGCGTGGGTCTGTTGGACGTGGAGGGGGGGTGGGTACGGAGGGCAGGAAGGGGTGTGTTTTGAACAATGGGGCAGGAGGCCCATGGGGGTGTGACTGGCGGATTTTAACTGTTTGATGTCCAATTTGGGGGTGTCGGCCACATGCCACTGTCACTTCATCTCTGCTGTCACTCATCAGAAGTCTGATGCCTGCGCACTTGCTTGCATGTAGCATTCTTCCGCTTCAGTTTGCTCGTTGGTTCGTGTGGCTGGATGTTTGTGTATCTGTTTGGGGAGATTAAGAGAAAGAGCCTGGGTTCTACACTGGGCAGGTCTGGGACAGAATGGGGGTGGGGTGTTTCTGAGAATCAGAGACAGCAAGGACTTGGAAAATGTGAACCAGCGAACAAGTCCAAGGTCAAGCCTGCTGTATGCCTCAGCTGTGCCTGGTCTGCATTAGACAGAGGCCTTTAGCGCCGTATTGTATTTTCCTGCTTAGCGCTCATCGTCTCCTGAAATGGTGAAATGGTGTGCTTTAATTTCTAGTCTTCCTTCCTCTCATCCCCCCACCCAAATATAAGCCGCACCCCGGCAGAGCAAGGCCTTAATCTGTTTCGCTCACTGCTGCAGTCCCAGCTGGCACCGCGTGGGAACTCAGTGAGTAATTGTTCAGATCCACGTGCACCTTTTTCAGGGGTTTCTCTCTCTCTCCCCCCTTCAGAAACGGTGATCACAGAGGCCAGAAAAGAACCCTCGTGGAAGGCCTTTCGTACGCTGGCTGGGCTTCCCCCCGCGAAAACCTCAGACGACTTCCCTGAGCTTGCCCTCCTCCTACGTACGGCGGTGGTCACGTGTTTTCCATCGATGAACCAGTTTTCACCAGTGGCAGCTGTGAAGGAGGCAGGATCCTTTTATCTGGGTACTTCTCCTCTTGGCTGGACAGTTTACAATCTTTGGACCTATTTCCTCCCCCACATTTAAGATAATTTTTAAGTGTTAGAGTATGACGTATCTTTGGGGAGAATCTGGGCCTTCCTGCCAAAGGAAAATGCGGGCCTGGCCGCACTTTCTGGAGAGCGTTGTTAAAATGATACTTCATGTAGCAACAGGCCAGAACTGAGGGCCGAGGCAGATCACGCCGCTGATTTGTGCATGTACCTCCGGGGCTTTCCTGCAGCTGCTTTCCGTAAGACCCCAGATTGTTATGTGCCAGGAGGGAGACTTGGCACGCTTTGGAGGCAAGGGGTAGGAGGACATGGATAATAAAAAGCAAACATCATAATATGCTTTGGAAAAGTTGAATTATTTTTAAAAGAGAGATGTTGCAAAAAGCAAGTTCTTGTATTTTCCGGCTCTTGCCAGGAATTCAAGGCTCCTTCCCGAGCTCCTTTAATCCTCTCCTGGTTCCAGATCCCTGCTCCCGCTGTCGTCTAGATCAAGTGCCCCTCTGAGCCTCTCCTTCCTCCTCTGTCCAGCCGGAAGGAGGAAGATCAGGGAGCGAAGGGAGGGGCTCGCGGCTGACGCGCAGGAACCGCTTGGTGAAGCAGTCGGTGCTAGCCACGCTCGTTCCTACTCTAAATCTGCTTCTGCCTTCCAAACAGGACATGCACGCGGGAGTTGCCTTCACTGCTTTAATCCAGAAGAGACAACACGGGCTTTGCAGGACCAGCAGAAGGTGGGGAGTCTGGCTCGGAAGGGCTGCCAATAGGTGGGTGGTCCCCTCCTTGCTCTTTTCTCCGAGCAGCTTTATTCAGGTGTGATTGATATATGAAGAGTGCACACATTTAACGTGTACAATTAGAGAATTTTGAACTCACACAAACATCGTGGGAGTGGACATAGTCACACCTCCCAAAGTTTCCTCATGTCCTTTTGGGTTTTTCATTTTGTTTTTTTGTTTTTGTTTTTGCAGTGAGAACACTTCACATGAGACCTACCCTCCCGACGAACTTGGAAGTGCACGATGCCGCCTTGCTAACTCTCGGCACTAGGCGGTTGAGCAGATCCCACCTCGCCTGCTGGCGTGTCACCCCCACGGAGCTGCAGCTCCCCAGGCCTGCCTGTCCCCGGCTAACCACTACTGTGGGCTCTGCGTCTCTGAGTTTAGCTGTTCCAGATGTTTCCTTTGAGTGCAAGGATGCAGTATCCATCCTTCTGTGGCCGGCTTTTCTCACTGAGCCTAATGTCCTTCAGGCTCATCCACGTTGTCTCCAATGGCAGGATCTCCTTCCTTTTAAAGGCTGAGTGATTTCGCATTGTACGTGGACACCACGTTTTCTCCATCCAGCCATCTGCCCGTGGACACTTGGGTTGCTTCTGCGTCTTGGCTGTTGCGGATAGTGCTGCGGTGAACACACGAGTGTGGGCGTCTCTTGGAAGCCCTGGTGCCCGTTCTTTGGGATGTGCACCCAGAGTAGGACTGTGGGGTCATTCCGATGCCCATTCTCTGGGGTGTATACCTACAAGAGGGACTGCTGGATCGCATGGCATTTGTACCTCTGAAGAGGCAGCAGATCTGTGTAGTGGAGACTCAAGTATCTTAGAAACCAGAGGCCTGGGTTTTTCTCTTCCTGCACATGTGACCTCTCTGGGAGTTGCTTTCTGTACCTGAGAAATGAGGGGGACAACAAGGCCACCCAGGCTGAGGTCACTGGGGAAGTTACTAAGACGAGGGAGGCATGGTAGGGCCCAGTTCATATATGGTCTTTGCCTCCCCTCCATTTAGCCCGGGCGTGAGCTGAGCTCCTGACACTTAATACTTCATTTAACTTCTACGCCCACCATTTGAGGGAGGTACGACTGTGACACCCGCATTACAGATGAGATGAAGAACGCTCAGCAAAGCTTTCACAAACACCTGTTGATGGTCACACCCTCGGTAATGGCGAAGCGGGGACGTGAGCTCATGGAGCGTGAGTCCATGGTACCCTATCTGTGAAATGCACCTTCGTTGGTACAAATGGAGGCTTCCTGAATCCCGCAAAGCTGCCTCCAATAAATGGAGATTCCGTAACCTCTGGAACAGGACGGCAGCTGCGGCCCAGGAAGAATTTTGAGGTCCCACAGGTGGACAATAGGCCCACGAGCTGTGGCTCTCCAAGTCGCAGAATGACCGCCTCGCGTGGAGGCTGGGCGTGTGGGCGCAGGTGAAGCAGGTCTTTGCTGTCACCGCAGGGAGCCCGAAGGGGGCCTGACGCAGCTACTCCTTCGTCTGGGGGCTTCCTGGGCCTGGCAGGGGCCACGTCCTGGGCAGCCTGTCATCACTGCTCCCCGTGTCCCCACGAAGAGCAGAAAGGAGGCGCAAGCAGGGCCCCCTTGTGTGGCCGCCTGGTGGAAGGGGAGGGCGGCATCAAAATTCCATGTGGCCGGCCTCTATCCTGTGCGCCCTGGGGTGCTGCCATCTGCCTGGAGGATGGCGCCTTGGGTGGGCCCAAGAAGCAGCGTGGGCGCCCTGTCTGACCAGACACAGGTGCCTCGGGGGCATGGTAGGTCCAGGTACCAGGGATGGTCCTGGCCCCGATACTTTCTGTCTTCACAGTTTCCTTTGTTCCTTTCTGTCTCATTTCCTTCGGTGCTGCCAGCGCGGTCTGTGCAGAGAGATGACCAAGACCCGTGCCGCTCATCCCTGCCCTCCTTGAACCCAGGCCCGGCCTCTCGGATTGGATGAGCATGCTCTGACCGCACTGCCTGTCTGCAAGACTGAGTCACCTCAGGTGAGGTCCCAAGACCAAGGGTGGCAAGTTGCAATGGTGGCCACCGGCCCAAATCTCCCCCGGTGTCTTCTCAAGTATGACAGACTGTTCTGTACAGGACCGTTGCCATTTGGGATAGGAGAACTCACTGCAGGGGTCGGGCGGGGGGGTTGCTCTCCCTGGCCTCATGTCATGTTGGTAGCATCCCTGACCTCTACCCACCAGGTGCCAGGGACACCCCCACCACCCCTTCTCGGTTGGTTTGACAACAGAATGTCCCCTAGGAAGCAAAATCACCCTCAACCGGTCTAAAGAACCCCGACTGACACTTGTAAATCACTGCCAAGAAAAAGTCAGTGCAAACTCTTCAGTTCTCTTCTGGATTTCAGGCCCCCGAGCTCTGAGGGCGCTCGGAGCTGATCACAATGGCACGCCCGTGAACCAGCCCCTGGAAGACTTTGGGGTGGCAGCATGCAAAACAAAAATGATTAAAACTGCCGTGTGGCTGAGGGCTGAAGTCGAGTTACTATCTGTGCTTGTCCTTGTCCACTAAAGCCTATGATCGATTGCTCTATCGAAGGGAAAAATAAATGCATGATGTACTGCAAAGAAGGGGAGTTTCTGGCTTCGTTAATTTTTTTTTTCATTGGAGAACACACAGTTCAAAATTTTAGAGCCAGAGAGGGAGAAAGAGAACCATTAATTTGAAATTCTAAGAGAATCTATAAGATCACAGCCAAAGTTTTCAACCAACAGGAATAGAATCAAAATCTCAAAGTCCTCAGCTGACTGGGTCCACGTGGAAGTGATAGCTTCAAGAGCTTGTCATTTAAAAAAGAAAAAGAAGTCAGCCTTGATTACATATTGTCCTTCTGCTCAGGGCACCCAATGCAAGAGCGGTGTTTGTGTAGGTGACTCAGACACCTGCAAACACCGACGGTGACGCCGCGGCTCTACTGAGACTGGAGAGTCCAGGTCCCCTGTCCTCTCTGTTGGGACTGTGAGACCCCCGCAGAGTGGGCCGTCTGGTGGGCGCTCCGGCTGCTGGGCTTGGCCACATGCCCTCTGCGGGCCAGCCGTGGCGCGTTAGCAAACGAGACGTGTCCTGGGGGATATCTGGGCTCCGGTGGGCTCCAGCCCCAAGCAGGAAGAAAGAGTCCATTTAGCTTAACGATTGTTCATCTCAGACGCAGGCAGCTGCTCTGCTTGCCTGTCTGTTAGTGTGCCGGGGTGTGGCCGCCAGGCAGAGTGATACGCAGTTCTGCAGCCTTGAGTTTAACCCACTCAGACCCACTCCGAAATGGCTCCGCCAAGTCATTTTGCTTGGCTCGATTCTGGGACATAATCCAAGAGCTGCTTAGGAGGACAGTCTGTCACTCCCATCTGGTAAGGACACCCAGGTAGAGGGACACTCTCTACCCTCTGTGGCCCTTCCCTTCTCCTTTGCTTCCGTCACTTCACTCCCTCCCTGACACAGGCCCCAGCACCAGCTCCAGCAGCAAGAGCAAACCCCATCAGCAGAAAGATGCCTGTGAGTCGCCCGCACCGAGCCTCGTGGTGCACACACACGATCGCATTCCACCCCCACGCTGACCCAGCGCGGCAGGCGCTGTACGGGGAGCGGGGAGGGTCACACGGCGCTGACCACACTCAGCCCCACTGACTCGTACACGCTAATGGGCGCATCGTGTGGTATGTGAGTTAGCTCCCAATAAAGTTGTTAAAAATATTGTTTAAAGAAAATTGGAGGCTGCTAAAGAGAGACAGATAGAGCTGTAAATTTGCATGTGAGGAAGGAAGGAAGGCTGACAATGAACGAGCTCCGCATCTGACTTGGTGAGTTGGACAAAAATAGTGTTTGAGGCAGAAGGGGTTCCCACGTCCAGGGTCACTCAGCTTCTAAGCAGCACAGCTGGAAAGCCACACAGGTTCCTCCGGCTTCGCCCCTGATGTTCTCACAGACCCCACACGGCTCCTGGTCTCAGTCCACCTCGAGCTCCCAGGACGGCGGTGTGCCGCCTGCGTGCAGCATTCACCTTCACATCCCCACGGCCTCGCACTCAGTAGGTGCTCAATAAACGTTTGCTGAATTGGTCAACTGCTGGAATTGTTCCAGCGTATTGATCACCCCGCCCCCTTCGGCATGATCCGTGTTTTGGGGGTGATGTGTATCGCGTTCTCACAGAGCACCCTTGCTCATTGCCAGGAGGAGGGGTGGTCAAACTGACCGTCTCCAAACTGACGGGACTCAGCGAGAAGTTCCTGCGAACCAACTCACCCAATGAGCTTGGAGGAGGAAGAAGCCAAAGACCGCTGAGTATTAAAAATGATTTCCTGGGATTGGGAAATGATTTAAAGCAAAAAAGGTCAGCACTCTTCGCAATTAGTTTCCTAAGTAATTGCTGCCCGGGGCTCTCTGGGCCTGCCTGGCTGCTCGGCTATTAGTGGTCGTGTTAATGGAAAAATACACTGGCCCTTCAGCCCAGAACACGCCAGAGATTCATCGGCGTTTTCCTCCTGTGTGTTTCTTCTCTGCGGAATGCAGTTTTCACTGAGGACCCACAGTGAGAGGTTAAGTGCCTCCCACTCGGTTCAAGCATCTTCACACCTGCCCAGTCCCCTTCAAAAGATTCCCACCCAGGACTTACCGAGTGAGGAAAAGAAGGCAGAGCAGTAAAAGGTAATTTCTGACAACCGCTGGCGTTTTACATTCAGACATTTCCCTTGCAGATTAGTCTATTCTGGTTGTTTATATGTTATTGCTTATTTTTTTCCTTTCACGTGATTTCAAGAACCCGTCCTTATGCTAACACTCCCTCATTATAAAACAGGGCCGTGGGTGTGACTGGCCCCACCTTGTCGGATCTTGAACGAAAACTCCCTCAAGAGGGACCAGATAAGCTGAGCGAGGTGTTTCTCTGCTCCGTTTTCATTCCAGGCGTTGAGGAGCAACCTCCTTTAGTAAAAGGTGCTGAGGGCAGCCATGCTCCGGGGGCTGGGGGCGGGAGATGACACCCTCTTAGTTCTCTTCAGAAGAGGTCAACCCCGGCGCAGGGGAGGAAGGCGCTGGCGGCGGACCTTAGACTAGGAAGAGAAGGAGGACCCCCCCTTCTCTCTTGGGGTTGGGGAGTCAGCTGGACCTTCATTCCCAGGCTCCCTAGACCACCTTCCCCCAGCACCACCACGGGAAGGCAAAACTGGAAGTCAGACTGGAGCCGGCCGTGAAGGGGGCTCTTTCCAGCATTAAAGCCAGAAGGGAGGCTGGGTGGAGGGACTGAGAGGCACAGATCGGCACTTACAAAACAGTCCTGACATGTGAAGTACAGCACAGGGAATATCGTCAATGACATTGCGAGAGCTGTGCACGGGGCCAGGCGGTGCTCAAAACAGCGGGGGGCCTCTCTGTAAAGCACACGGCTGTCTAACCACTATGCGGTGCATCTGAAACCAATACAGGCTAACACTGAATGTGAACTGTAATTGAAAAAAAAATTCACATTTCCAAGCAAGCCAGAAGGGTGTCCCGTCAGTCAGGTGAATGACCACGCACACGCACCCCTAAGAGTCCACCTGGTGGCCACTTAACTTGTGAACACTTAGAGTGCGTCCGATTTTTCTTCACTCTTAGAAAAAAAGTGACTATTCCATCTTTGTGCGTACAATTTTTTTCTATTTCTTTATCACAGCTTTATTGAGATAGAATTCCCATACCATAAAATTCAGTCTCGAAAATATATAACTCCGAGGTGTCTGGTATAATCACGGAGTTTTGCAAATTTTAGAACATTTTTTCTCATTCCCCAAGAAACCCCTTCCCTGTAAGCAAAGCGGTAACTCCTGTGCCCACCCCTCCTCCCCGACCGTCACTCACACATGTCCTGTCCGCATGGCTCTCCCTGCCGGGCATTTCATATGAACGCACTCACACAGTACGCAGCCTTTGGTGGCGCTGGCTCCTTTTCCTTAACACCGTGCTCTCCAGGCTTGTCCGTGTTACACGACTTCATTCCTGTTCTTACAGTCCAACAATGTTCTGTGTATGGCTTCACCACACATTGTTTATCCATCCCCAGCTGCTGGAACCACTTTTCTATTTCTCCTTGTGGCTATTATGAATAATGCCGCTATGGACGTTGCTACGCAAGCTTTGTGGGGATTGTTTTCAGTTCTCTCGGGTGCATACCTAGGAATGGACTTGCTGGGTTGTATGCTAACCAGCTCTTCAACATTTGGGGGAATTGCTAAGCTAGCTTCCAAAGCGGCTGCACCAGCAATGGAGCTTTATTCATTTTGAGTATTCATTCCACAGGCTAGAGTTTCATTTTAAAGTCTCTCGATACACACTGCCAGGCTGCTTTGCTGGAAGGTAGCATAAGCAATTTTTAATAGTTTTCTTTTGGCTTCATTAAGTCCTATCCATCACCTTCCAAAGCTGGCATAGATTTCATTTGGCCCGGGAAGGACTATCCCACTTTGTCCTTTCCTCTGCACTCCGTGCACCACCTCCATCTACCATCGCGGCCCCCCTACCCCCACCCAGACCTTCAAGTTCAATTTGTGAAGTACATGGAAGTTTTTTCAAACGCTCTCCACCTGTGTGTGCTTTTCAAGCTCCTTAAGGTCAGGTTCCATGCCTTCAATATGTTCTCTACTTCAAACAGACCAAGCAGAGAAGGGCTCTGCCTACGAAAGGTACGCAGCAAAGGCTTTCCGAGCTGTCATTTAAAAAGCATGTAAGTGGGGCAAGTGGCGCTGGGCCTCATCGTTCCGAAGCTGCCCAGCAGGACTGAGCGCCCGGCCTCTGGGACCTCTATGAAGTGCAGACCTTTGATGGAGGAGAAGCAGCCTGGGCTGGCTCTGCAATCCCATCAATTGCGTAAGGAGGACAAGGAGGCGATTCGGGCGCAGGCAGCTACTTGTGCCAGACACGTCCTACGTGCTGCACAATTTACTTCGCTTGGTCTTCAGCACGAGTCGGAGCAGAGCTTCGCCGCCAAGTGCTTCCGTCGTCGGGAGAATACGGAGCCCAGAGGCGCAGCCTCAGACAAGGAAGGTGTGACCATAGCCTGGAATCACTTCACCGTTTTATGCTGCTTACTCGGTGCACAGAGGCCCTCAAACTATAACAAGGCTGTTAAAATCATAGGAAAGAGTCAAACATTCCAAACATCAAAAAAGCTTTGTTCTTTTCCCTTGCTCTTTTCTAAACGTCCTTCGCCCCAAAAATGGTGGCCACGTTTACTGCGATGTCTTTGTCTGGTTACTGAGCGTTTTCTCTGCAATCGATAGGAATCTTGAGAAATTAGTTTATTAAATTTTTTTCATGTCAAGATAGTCATGGCTTTCTTAAAACTACATGTGCTATGCAAGAAAATTAATAAAAAATAATGAGGAGAAAACCGAGCAACAAGAAAGAACATCTGGCAGGAGTGCACCAGAGAACTGGGATAATATATGACATTCCTTTCGGCCAGAGAGGAAAGCTTTAGATCACGCCGTGAAGACGGTATTACTGTATGTCAGTTCTGCATCAACCTGGACAAGGCCCCTGCATAAGCAGCCCACTCAGACTGCCAGGTGTCCGCGTATAAGACATGGAATGGACACTTCTGGCCATTGTGAGGGAGCTAAAGACTTCCTCTCCTCGTCCCAATGAACCCAGAAAGAGGGGGTTTTTGTGTCTTTGGTACCAGGTACTAGCAACAAGGGATGGAACTTCCATATGCTTTAGCAAGAGGCTAAAACCTAAAGATATACAGGAAAGAGAAAATAATTCAACTATTTTCAATATTTCAAAAAGTTTAGTAGTAGTGTTAAATCCCCCACTCCTCTATAGGACACACACACACACACACACACACACACACGATCATCAAACTATCTGAAAGTCCAATTCTCACTGCTTTTGGCAGTAGGAAGAGACGCCTGGTGTGTGTGAGCACCCATCACCTAATACTCTCAAGAGGTACCACGAAGGCGTGTTTCCTCTCCCTCCTGGGCGCCCAGCCCGGTCACGCTCCCAGCCCTCCTGGTGATGTGATGTGCTGGCGAGCCTGAGTTCTGCCTGGGGCATGCGAGTGGAGGTGACATGTGCCACTCCCAGGCCTGGCCTGTAGAACCCTACACAAGCCATCCCCCAGACCCTTCCCCTAAGCTGGTGACTTTGGAATGAATGTTGAAGACCATGGGGTCTAAAGGCAAGAGGGGCCTGGGTCCCTGATTCCCTCTCAGGGGAGTGATGTGCTGATCAGGAGCACCTGCTCAGCCTTTGCACACGTGGGCAGTGCACTCTTGTCACGCTAAGCCAGTGAGCTGTGAAGAGCTGTACTCGAGTAGCTAGCACTACCCTAGCTCCCCCAGATGTTGACAAAGTTGTTCCTGAGTCACAATCAGCGCCCCGGACACAGATAACCAGCGTTACCCCCAGGTATCGTGTGAGAATTACTCAAGTTTAAATTCCTCATCTCGCAGGTGAACCAACTAAGAACTCAAGAGTTGGGAATTAACACTGACTGGTGTGGCCCAGTTGGTTGGGAGTTGTCCCACAAAGCGAAACGTCACTGGTTTGATTCCCAGTCAGGGCACCTGCCTGGATTGTGGGTTAAATCCCCAGACGGGGCATGGATGTTTCTCTCTCACATCGATGTTTCTCTCCCTCTCTTTCTCTCTCCCTCCCCCCCCTCTCTAAAAGTATGTAAATAAATAAAACCTTTTTTAAAAAAAGAGTTGGGAATCAGACCTAGATTTTTTTATTCTTCCATAGTCTCGTTCCAACCTACTGTTCGATCCTTCTTTATATCTTATTTATTACTCCAGCATGAACAGTTGCAAGCCAGTGGTGAGTATTAAAGAGGCAAAGACTTGGGCCGTGCTGGGGAAAAAGGCCTGCTCTTCATTGTGTACTTTGTTACTCGCGAGGGAAAATAGCATTTTCTCCAGGGGTTTCCATTATGCACGAACCAGCAATTCAGAGGCTCGCCTGCCTGTGTTTACATCTCAGCAGAGAGAAAAAGTCATCTGCCAACAGTCTTCTCACTGGCTTTGAGCCGTGAGCTTTCTGCGGCTGCTCCCTCTTTCCCTGCTAGTGAAAGTCAGGCGACAAGTTAACCATCTGCCTGGTGTGAGCCAAAGTGGACAGAGAGCAGTAACGGTGACACTGCCACGGACACTTATCGAGAAGCTTGTTTATATTACTGTCCATGCTAAATACTTCAAATACATTATTACTGACCCACAGAAGGAAACGTATGCCTGTTTTACAGGCATCAGTGATGACGAAGCAGAGGTTGTAAGGATTAAGCAACGTGTCTGAGGTTATATGATGCCGTTATGCGTTAGACATTTTTGAGATCATAATCGATGATCCAGTACTAAGCTGGACGGTCACGTGACTACATAAAAATGCAAATGCAATGTTTTCTAACACCTGAAGAGGTCGTGGATCATTTTTATAATTTTTGTACTGGAAAAATAGGGCCGCCAAGGGGCTAGTAGACAATTCAGGTGTCTTGGGGTCATTTTCCATGGCAGAACTAATAATCTTGCAAGAGCCTCAGGTGGAAAGAGAACTTTCCAGTAAGGGGCTAGGTTTGATCTGGGCAGTAGGCCCTTCCAGACTTCTAGCCAGGAGGAAGTGTGGATGCTGACAAGCTATTTAAGAAGAATGTGAACAAACAAAACCAAGAACAAACTGATAGATACTGAGGACAAAACTGATGGGCGCCAGATGGGAGGGGACTGGGGGGCTGGGTGAAAAAGGGGAGAGGGATCAAGAAGTACAAACTGCCAGCCATAAAGCCAGACATGGGCATGTGAAGGACAGCACAGGCGGCAGGCAATAACCTTGTAACGACCACGCAAGGTGTCAGGTGGGTACTGGACTTACGGGGTGGTCACTTCGTAACTTATACAAATGTCTAATCGCTATGCTATGCACCTGAAACTAAAAATAATAGTGTATGTCAGCTGTAATTGAAAAACAAAATGTAATTATTTTTTAAAAAGAATGTGAAACACTGCACACAGGTGCTGGACTCGGACCTGAGTTCAAAGCCTCCCTCTGTCAAAAACAAGCTGTGGTTTTAATCTTCCTGAGTCAAGTTTGTTTCACCTGCTACTGAAAAAGGCAGGTGGATATGGTATAAGGATGCCGTAAGGGTTAAATAAAATAATAGCTAAAGCTCTAAGCTCACTCCTTGCCTGGCTTTTAGATGGTGTCCAATGAATGGTATGGCTTCTTTCAAGGGTTATTAGCTTGTAAAAAGTAATCCTGGAAGAGTTTTATTCAAATCAGACCAAACTTTGACTATATTCACCTTTGGGTTTTCTGTATTATTATTACAAATCTCTATCAATAAGTCAATATGGTAGCCACTAGACACAAGGCTATTGAAATTTTAAGTTTAAATTGCACTAGCCACATCTCAAGTATGCAATAGCCACGTGAGGTCAGTGGCCACTCTCCTGGACAGAGCCGATCTAGAGAATTCCCATCGGTGAAGGAAGTTCTGCCGGACGACATGGAGCTAGAGGAAGAGCAGTCGGGAAGAATGGAGGGAGCCCGCTCAGCTGCGCAGGGCGGTTTGCACGCGGCTCTGCTGGAGGCTGGCCGGCCACAGGAGCCCCGGGGTGCTTCCTGCATCACTGAGAAGCTAATGCTGCTTGGAGAGATGCTAATTTTTCAGAGCATTGTCCGTCCTGTGTGGATATTTCTTAAATAATGAAAGCAGGTTCTCCAGGACAGGAAATCTCAGAAACTAAGGTGGCATCCCGTAAGTGCTTGACCACTGTCCAAGGCTGGGATCCCACAAGGGCCCAGTGCCTACTGAGATGTGGCAAGGGGCAATGGAAGGGGCCCTTGGAGGGATCAGGTATCTGGATATGCTGTAAAAATACTATTTAAGGAACACGTAAAACATTAGAGACATTGTTTGCCACAGAATTAATGGCCCGAAAGCAAACAAGAATATGAATTTTCTTTACATCTGTTCATCTTTTGCATTTCCCCACCAATATGACCATATTTTTATATAAAATATGTTACATGGGCATAAAATATGCTATATTCAGTCTTTTTCAAAATTCAGAGGATAACACCTCAATAACGCTTCTTTCCAAAAATGTTGTTATACTTCCAAGAAGCACTCAAAGGCTTTTATAAACACACTTTTATAAAACAGATATTCACTGTTAAAGCAGGATATGTTATGTGCCCAAAAAAACATTCATATTATAAATTTGTTTTGTTTTGTTTTTTTAAATGCTAAGAAGAGAGAAATCCAGTTGGCCGCAAATGAATTAAGGAACAGCAAAGCTATTTTTCTTTCTTGTCTTTTTACAGTTCACGGCGCAATTTTATTTTTCCCATGTTTAAAGATTGTACAAAATCGAGCTTATAAACCACTTTCTTGCTAAATGAGACAACTCATTAGTAGTTGTGTGGGCACATACAGCATCCCTAAGGCTCTGGATTGTCTTCCGTTGGATTGCAGATCTTCGAAGCTCCCCCAGTGGCACGTGACTGGGTAGTTCTCCGAGTCACATGGGTGCCATTCTGGAAATGCAAACCACGGGGGACGGTGGGGACACTCGCCGCCCCCCACCAGTGGTGTGGTGGAAACAATGCAGATCCCTCTTTAGGCCAGGGAGCGATGGATAGACCAGCTTCCTTTCTCATAGCAGGATCCAAACTTTTAGGCTGAAGTATAAAGGCTCCACCTGCTTTCTTTCGTTCAATATGAGAACTGCACTTGCTTTATTCTCCAGGATTTCCAAAGGTGACGGGTCGTGATGCTGTCACCTCTTCTCAGAGTTGGGAGGTCATTAACCTGGTCCAGAGAGCAGGCTAACCTGTGTTACAATGTCGCATCTACTTTGAACTTCAATTTCCTCTTGTCCATTGTTGCAGAGGTCATTGCTCCTTCCTGACCATTGTCTTCCTCCAAGGAAATGCTCCCAAATCCACACAGGACACCACCTTTTCCCCCTCAGCCGACGCTGCCTAGGTGGAGTCACAATGTCGTCAGAGGCTGTCCAGGGACCTGGGAGGAAAACTGAACCTCTCGGTTCTGCAGTTTCTAGCCCTGTGATCTTGTACAGGTTATTTAAGCTTTCTAAGCCCCAGCTCCCTCATCCAAAACCCGAAGACAATGGTACTTGCCTTATGGTTGTTGTTTGTGTGCAGTGAGCTGGTACATAATGTAACGCAGCCCCTGGCAAAACGGGAGCACTTGGTAGTGGCAGTTGCTGTTGTTGCTGTCATCAGCCTCATCACCACGAATATCATCATCATCATCACGAATGTCATCCTCACCATCACCATGATCATCAGCATCATCATCACCATCAAACCCAGCCAAGTGAGAGGAGAAGCTGAAAGGCTTGTAGATTCAGGGCTGAGAGAGCCGTTCTGGGCTACAGGAGATGCGCTGAGTGAGTAGAGGAAGCCGGTCTGCAGGAGGGAGACGCGTGACCAGGGTGGGCAGCGCTGGCACTTAGCGAGCACAGGCCACGCATACTAAGCTCCCCGCAACGTGCAGGAGTATTGTATACAACAGAGAAGCAACCTGTGTCCTTCACGACTTTCAAAGTCCCACTGCACAAAGGTGGATAAAGATCAGATTCTAACTCCATCTGACATGTTCACATAACATATTGCTTAGAAGGTTCGATACATTCGGAATTTCCCAGGAATGCAATTACTGTGTAATTCAAAGGCCACAGTTGGTTTGGCTGGAAATTTGCTAAGAGCCGGTCATTGTGGTGGTTTCAAACATGACTACAAATTGCCTGACTGTGCTTCCACCAGGAGGTGGGGTCTACATACCCAGGCCCTCCCCACCTCCCACCGCACCCCCTCCCCATATGGCCGCTTTGACTAAGAGTACAACAGAAATGATGCTGTGTGACTTTCGAGGCTAAGTCATGAAAGTTTATGCAGCTTCTGCTAGGCACTTGTCCTTGGAGCCCTGACTGTGGCAGAGACCCTGAGATGGCCACGCAGGATGACTACATGTGGGCCATCTGGTCTGCAACTGCCCAACACAGAGGCCAGGCAAGTGAGTGAAGTATAGACACGTTGGAAGTCACTCTTTAGCTTCAGCTCTCCCAGGGCCGGGTAGCTACAGGAGTCCTCCCTGCGGCCACCCCAACATCACTGAGCAGGGAACAGCCATTCGCACTGCGTGTCTGCTAAATCCCTGACCCAGAGGATGCATGAGCATCACTAAACAATTGTTTGGGCCACTGAGTGTTGATTTGTTATACTGCAGAAAATAATGGGTAGGCTCCCCCTTTTGGAAAATCATGTTACCTGTACAGTCTGACTTCATCAGGGTGTGTGTGATTGTCACATTCACAGGGATTCTACGTACAGGTGCAAACGCTTGGCTGCTTCATTAGCTCTTCTGCCTGAACCTGGATGTATTCATTGATGTCTTACTGTTGGTTTAGATAAATTAGTTTCCCTATAGTCCTCCACTACAATGCAGTTATGGCATTACGGTAATTTATTTTGAATTAAATATTTAGGTAGATTATATTATCTATGAAGTTCATTTCAAGATAGGAAAAGGAGCATTGTAAACATATTTGTTATAAAAAGGGAGGTTTGGGTCCGACAGGTTGAAACCACTGAGCTAGAATGTTTTCCCTGAGACCCAGAGAGGGCTGCCAATATCATTAGTGCCTAGTCGGTTCTCCTGAGCACCGGCTGTACTTGGTTTCTGCTCCTTCAGTTCCATGAGACTTTGTAGCTTTCTTGTAATTACTTTTTCTTGGCTACCTTGGGTAGATTCTTTCACTGCAAGGAGCCTTGACTAACACATCTAGGTTAGTTCTAGTTTAGGACATCAAGTAGGCTCTTCCTTTTCCTTGACAGAGAAGTTGGAAGCCCACAGAGATTAAGTTGGGCTGTATTTTCTCTGGCATTTGTTGGCATTGCTCAGCTTGACCCTAAGGGACAGGCATCCTCTTCCGCTTTTATCGGTTTTGCTCTTGACATAATCATTAAAAGTCAAATGCGAGTTCTTTTGGTTTCTCCTAGAATCGTCTGTTCTTCATTGTTTGATTTAGTATAACCTTTAAAACCCAAATGGTATTTATTTTGGTTGTCCTTAACTTATTTGACTTTTCATTCTTTGCTGTGGCCTGCCTTTCTTCCCCTTAGTTCCTGGCTTGCATTCCCCCTTGAATCTGTCCTGCTCCTTTGATCCTTATTAAATCTGAGCTTTTCAGGTACATCCTGGGCATTGCACTGAGATCTGTACCTTTTGACTTCCACGTCCAAAGTGCTGGCAGTTGGGGTGCCAGAAATTCATTTGTGACAGTCATTTGCCACGGAGTCTTAAAACTCTGTCCATGGAAGTGCATTCTATAAAAGTCTGCTGTGCTAAAATACAAAAAAAGTTCTAGATCTTATCTGAGGTAGCCAGGGCAGGGCCCTGACTACCATAGATTCTAAAGGGCGCGTGTGTTCCCTCGGCGTTTGCTGAAGATCCTTGTTGGTGTGGCTTCCTGCCTCGTGTTGATTACCTCCCTCGCTCACCCATGCTGGCTTCCAACAGCCTCGCTTCTCCTTCCAAAGACAACCCTGCCCTTCTGGCCAGACAGATGGCACTTGGTAAAAAAAAAAAAAAAAAATGAGCATGCTGGACCAATGACAGTGTCTCTTCAGTGAGTTCCAAGTGGTTCTGATGGATCCATGAGATTTTGGTGCCGGCTGGGCTGGTGACTTGAGTAAAAAAATTGTACATGTAGAGACCATGGGACAGAGACACCCCTTCTCCGGAAAGGGAGGAACGAGTCAGACGTGCCGCGAGAGGCGTAAATGAGGGGCCAACAGAGGCCCCCAGGGCTGCGGTGCCAGGATCCGGCCGAGGCCTGGCAGCCTCATCCCCTCGGGTTCCACGAGGCGCTTTCTAAATCTCCAGCCGAACTGATGAGCTGTTCCTCATCAGCCAACCAACCCCGAGTTTGTCCTTTTGGACCAGTTTCATAGTCAAGTTTCTTGTATTATCTGAAAACATCAGTTCAAAGATGCTTAACAGCAACCGAAGCAGGATTTCCTGGTCAAATTTTGCCTAATATTTGGGAAAAGAACAGCGATTTTTGAGAACATTTAAATTTATTTGATTTTTCCTTGTAAAAAAAGAAAAGAAAAGACTGACCGAAGAACACGAGGGAGGAGAAACACAGAAAGAGAACTGTCAGGCAGACACAGAGTCTGCCCTACCCAAAGCAACCTGGGCAGGAAACGCGCACCACGGGTGAGCCGGTGTCACAGGCACTGAGCGGGGTCCCTCTCGAGTGGCCTGCTGATGACAGGGTTGGTACAGCTCGGCTTTACGCAGACCCCAAATAGCCACCGCATATATTCCTCAGGCCTTAGCACTGGGCCCACGGTTCGTGCCAGGAAAACGCCTGCTGGAGCTGATTTCTGCAAAGCTCAGGTAAAGAGGCGCAGTCGAAGGAGCCTGCTGCTAGGCAGCCAATGCAGGCTGCCATCTTTGTTTGTGCAAGAGGAGATTTCCGTGTCCCCGCATGTTGTTCCTCGCATTTCGGACAACTGTGGTTTGGCTCTGCCCTGGGCAGCCCAGAGCATGCCTCCACCGTCAGGGGCCACAGCCACACCCTCTCCCACCAGGGCTGGAGGGGCACCCCGGGTACTGCCCCTCGGCCCTAGCGTTCCCTTTAGAGCTCTTTATATTTTTATAGTTAGCATCTTCACCATAGTCCTACAATCCTTTAACTTCCCCAGTTTAAATAATAATAGTCAAAAGCACTGGACAAGATAACTAGTAGGTCATAAAATTACCTCCAGATACCGAGGCATGATGGCATTTGCAGGCTCAGCAGATGGGGCACCATGACCTTGGTGGAATCAAAGCCCCAACCTGTTGGGTAAGGAGCGCTGTCCTTGGACGCAGAAGAAATAAGCTTATATTTATCTTAAGAGAGCTGTATGAGGGCCCCAGTGCCAAGACGTCCTCCAGTTTTGCATTATATTTTAATTTGGAGGGATGGACACTATACCAACCAGCTGATAACATCCCAAAGCACAGTGGGATGTCATGCTGAATTTTAGGAGGTTCTGCATGTCTTTGGACATGAAGCCACATCTAATGGCACCTGCCCTATGAAGACACCACCACCCACACCTCCCTCCAACCACGGACCAAAAGCAGGAAAACATGTTCCTTCATGAGAGGGGATGTCTGAAGAAGGGGAAGCTTTAATAAGGCACCCAGGTACTGCTAGGCACTTGCATATTTACGTGGGTTAGAATAGAGAGGGGATACTGGAGAGAGGGTCTCGAAGTCTGTTTCCAACACAGACCAGGCCTCTGGCCCTTTTCCTCCCATTCACCTTGCAGGCGCAACCTTACCACACAGAGGAGAGAAATGATATCCCCTAAAGAGCCAGGAATTTCCGGAGGCAGAAATTCTGAGACTTTTACACCTTTAAACTCATCAAAGAACTCAGAGCAAATGAACCCATTCCTCTACTCAGGAGAGAAGATGCAACATTTCCACCTTCACGGACGACGGGCGATGTGGGCGAAAGAAGCCGAGGGAAGAAAATGACAGGTTATGGACTTCCTAAGGAAATGCGTTTTCAAAGAAACCCCAAACATCACAGAGCACAAGCTGCTTTGTTTTCTTATTCACGACCTTCATCCACCTTCTCCTCCATAAGGCAGATGGAAATGTGTCATTCTGAGTAACGGTGATTGCTTCCTGCCATATATCAACCAAAATGAGATGTTTTATCGTGACAGATTTAAGGGGACATGGGCATATATTTAAGAGGCCCATTTAAAAAAACACTCCTGGTTACCCATGGCACTTAAAAACTTCCCATCTTCTCCCTCCCCGCCCCCTTCCCTGCAGTTCTGGAAAGGCAGCGAAATTGCATGGCGCTCGGTAGCGTGTGACCGGGGCCGTGCGTGTGCGGCTGTGTTGTTTGCGACGCTGTTGTGCTAACATCAACCAGGATCAGAGCTGTGATACGCCAGAAAATAAACCCGGCTGGCAACCCCCCACTATGGAAACAGCACCCCAAACCCCTGTTTTCAAGGAGAGGTTTTAGGCAACGTATCATTTCCCTTCTGGGAAGCACTTGTCTATGCAGGGCGAAGACAAAAGCTAAAACAGTTTAGGCTGACCGCGATCACAGCCATGGTGAGTCTTGAATATAAATTCCTAGAGGACAAGGATCGTGTGGAAACCTGGGTAACATTAACTGAAGACCCACAGCACAGGGATCGGCTATGGGTTTGCTACTGTATTCTCAAGCTCCGCACAGGCCTGTGCTGTGTTTGGACCTTAGTAATTATCTGCTGAGTATAGTTGTGAAGGTCAAGCAAGGAATCCAAGGCACACTGGAACTCACTTGCAAAGGGATGTGGGAGAGGGGGAGATGGGAAAGGAAGTGGGTGCATGGATGGATGATGGATGGATGGACGGAGAGACGGACCAATGGACCGATGTATACTCTGTCCTCCCACATGGAGTGATCACCTCCTCGGGGGCAGTTAACATTAAGCAAGCCGACAGACGTAGTATAACCGTGACCTAGAAAGTGAACTCCTTGGAGGCAGGAACCACATCACCTGCCTGAAGGACCAGCGGCGCCCAGCACCACAGTCAGCTTCCAGGGACCCTTTCTGAATAAACAAACAGATGGACAAGTGGATGATGCTGCTTCAACCTGAGCCGTTACTGCCAGGCACAAACAACAGCTGTCATGCCTATAATAAGTCTTTAAAAAGAAAATCAATGTAAATTTAGACCATTTCTTCAGCAGAAAAGAAATACCCGGATGAGGGTGAGCGTGGTGAGGAGCACGCCCCCACTCCGACAGCCCCCACCGTCATGGCGGCAGCACTGGGAGTTAGTTAGACAGTGGCCACGGCCACGTGAATACACACCGCCCCAGGGAGGGCTGCGCAGTCCTCGGATTGGTCTGGACCCCAAGAATGCCGTCACCAAATGAGATGCAGAGGTAACATGATCTGGCAGAGATGAGGGTGGACTTTGCCAGTTAAGCCACCACCACAGGGAGCCTTCTCGCTGGGTTTGGATGGAGTCCATTCACGGCCTGGCACACACGGACGTTCTGAAGAGTTCCTAAGTCATCTGCACACAGAGACATGGAAGACTGCCAAGTTTGGGACATAACCTATCCACAGGGTGGCCAGGGGTGAGTCAAGGATTCTAAGTCCAAACCAGGAAGGCGCAGAAGCTATTAATCGAATTGGCAAGGTCAGGAGGAGGATTTGGTTTGGGTAAGAAAATGGGTTTAATTTGGGCATGTCAATCTTGAGGTGACAGATGGCCATCCAGAAAGGACGAGCAGGGAGTCAGGGCACGTCTGGGGCCCCCGCAGGGCAGGAGTCTGTAGATATTTTAATGTGCAGTGTATGGGATGCCAGGTGAAGCTGGGGCAAGGCAGTAGAGAAACAAAGAGCTGGGGGCATAACCACGGAGGAGACAAGAGCATCCCACGGACACTCACGGACACGGAGAGCTAGGAAGAGGGCGGGGCATCCCGCTGGTTCTGCAGAAAAGGGAAAAGAGGACCCCTTTCCCACCGGTACGTGCTTGAGGATGTGGGCTGTGTCAAGGCCACCTCCACGTTCCCGGTCCTTGGCGCAGGGCCTTGGCCATGAGGTGCCTGCCATCAGTGCTCATGGGGTAAATCACTAAGTCCACATCTTCCCCAATTATGCAGATTGCTTCACCTCCTTCTCTTTCTCTCCTTTATTGGGTTTAGGTAATGCTACCATTGTCATGTGCATCTGGGAAGTAAGTTAAGAAATCACATATCTTGGAAGTAGAACCACACATCTTGCTACTCGTTATTCGCACCTACTAAGCATTTATTGGAAGGAGCAGAGTGGGCAGGTGGAGAGTGCTGGTTTAGGTGAGTTGGGGGATTAGTTCAGGGTGTGTTTATCCATTTCCTCAGCCCACATTTACCGGCCCCACCACGCTGCAGACACTGCCCTGTGCTGGGGTGAAGGCAAAACCCACCGAGTCCGCACCCGAGCCTCTTGCCTTGGGGTGGGGGAAACTGACAGTGAACAAATAAGTAGACGCACAGAACACGGCCCCGTGACAGGCAATGACATACACTCCGTAAAGACATAAAGCCAGAGTGAGGTGAGACGGGACAGAGAGCAGCTGCTCTCCAGATAAGAGGCCAGAGAGAGACTCTCTAAAAGGGGGAAAATGAAGCACAGATCTAAATGAAGTGAGGAAGTAAGCAATGGAACCGCATAACTATATGAAGAAACAGTGTTCCAGGCAGAGGGCGCCGTCCGTGCAAAGCGCAAAGGCCAGCGGGAGGGAGTGTGCGCCAGAGCAAGGTCCTCGGACCACTTCTTTCTTCTCTTACACTCACAGGGTTGATGATCTCATCCAGTTCCAGGGCTCTGAGCACGAATCACACACTGATGATCCCCACACTGAGGCTACAACTTGCTGCGTCCTACCGTCTGCTGAGACACCTCCCGTGGGTGTCTAAGAGGCATCCCACATCTGACACTTCCAAAGCCGAACTCCTGAACGCCGTGCCACAATCCCCGCTCTCTTGGCAAGGAGCCACCTCCAACCACACTTCCTTTGTTTCTGGCTTTCTCACTTCCCACATAGGACCCATCAAATCTTGTTGCATCTTCGTAAACGTGCCGAGACTCCTGACACATCCACTGCTACCGTGCTAATCCAAGTGGCCACCCTCGCTCCTCTGGGTCACCACGGTAATGTCTCATCCAGTCATCTTGCTTCTAAGCATCATTGCTCACACGTAGTCTCCACACACACAACCACGGTGTTCCTTCTAATCACGTCCCTCTTTGCCTCAAAACCCTCCACTCGTACAGGCCAACATCCTCACAAGGGCCCCCAAGTTACCTTCCCGACTGGCTCACCTCTGCATTCTCCAGCTTACACAAGTTTCAACCTCGCTGGCCTCCAGGTTGCTCCTCAGTCACAATAGGTACACTCTGGCCCCAGGGCCCTTGAACTTGCTCTGCTCAGTCCTGAATTCTCCTCCCACATATATCTCCATGGATCACTTCCTCATCTCTTTCAGGTTTTCGTTCCAAAAAGGCCTTCCTTCTCAGCCACCTATGGGAAACTACAACTACTACCTTCATTACATATTCATTCCCCTGCGCTTCCTGGCTCTGTCTTCCTGTTTGGGCGGGAGGGAGGGGGAGGAGACGCAGGCAGGAAAAGAAATATATTAGTAGCACCACAGAGGGTACCTACGTGAACCGGCAACGACAGTGAGCCCGCAGCCGAGGAGCACGACACACTCAGCCCTGCACACCGGATACTCTTAAGTGAAGACATAAGCGCTGCAAAGATAAATGGTCTTCCGTATCTACTTAAGAAATAATCTGTTAACTGGCCCTTAGATAAATATATAAAATTTACCTATAAGAAAATCTTCCCAGGTAAAGATTGTTAAATACAGGTGTGTACTCTGCTTTATAAGATAAATATGGTCCTGAAGAGTAGAGTGTACATTTAATCTCTGAATACCAGATGGCGTTGTGGATTCATTACAAGAGTTTATTACTCGAAGGACTCCTACGGGAGCCTCAGTGTGGAGTAAATCATCAGTATCTTCTTTAACTCCATGGATAAAATGGATTTTCATGTATTCAAATCACATAATTTCAGGGCATGGAATAGGTGTCCAGATGCGTTTTCAGAGAATTTTAAGGACAAGAGTCATAACATTTTTGACCAGTGGGGACAGACGAGTATAATCTGCTTCGCCCCTAGAGGCAGGGAGTTTGAAATAGTGAGCTTCCCAGTCTGGGGCTGGTGTTGGCGCCTGACAACCGGATACAGTAGAATTCCTTCGAGTGCACCTGCCGGCAGCAGGGATGCTGCAAAGTGGATCAAATCGGTCTCGGGGCCAGTGCCACTTTCCACTCCACTCAAAAGGAATCGTGGTGTAGGTCTTAATTAAACACACACCCAAACAAGTTCTCACGTTGCTCTTTTTTCCGGGCTGGTAATCTGTAGTATATCGACCAACAGAAAAAGAGCTGGTTGTCTTTAAAAAGCGTTTTCTGTGTCTCCTTTAAAATGAAACTTTAGAGAAAATGTATGCCCATTTAACATAATTTCCCTCAATTTCTAAGGCTGTGGAAAGCAGTGCCTTGAAGCAAATGCGCAGATGGTAAGAGGGAGGTTCATAAATCACGGCTCCCCCCTCTCCTCCTGGAAATATGGAGCCATCATTAATTTCCAAATAATAGTAAATCGACACACGGGATAATGCCAGCGATCTGCGCGACATCATCCATGCCGGGCCCCGGGGCTACTCTGTATTCGAGAGAAGAGGATCGGTTGCTGTTCTTAAATCATCTCACCAAAACATTAGTAGCAAATACCATCCCTGCAACATCAGGGGCAGGAGTGAAAACATGTACTGTGCTTTTCAAACTGAAAGACGCATTTTCCCCCCCAAAATTTGGGAGGACAATGGGGGTGCATCTTATAGTCCAAATGTAGCTTACCTGGCTGTTTACATTTACATTGGTGAAATAGTATGTTATTTATGTTATTAAATATTTCACCACATTTTTTGCTTCAAATTTTCTTTTTGCTATTTTCCCCCTCTAAAACCTAGGTGCGTCTTATGGTCTGGTGCACCTTGTAGTCCGGAAAATATGGTACTTTTCAGCAGAGATAGCCCAGCCTCTATGCAAAGGAGGAAAACCTGGATCCACAGAGAGGAACATATAAATACCTATGAGGACTAGGCTTGTGTGAAAGAGTTCATATTAATGCTTGAATCACCCTGTGCGTTAGGACAGAAAGAACAGATAAGGGGGCCGTGGAAATGTAGACGATGCCTGCCCATGTTAATGTACTCGGTTAAAACAATAAAATAGAAAAAAATAAGGCAAACAAATAAAACTCCACTGGGCTAGCATAAATAAATAAATAAGCACATGGGTGGGTTATGTCTTGCATGGACATTTCAATCTGCTGTAAGAGCTATGAGTGGTAGAATGATAAACCAGCTCTCTGGAAAGAAAAAACCCTTATCTGTATCCCTTTCCCATTTCCATGGTGTAAATACTTTCACCATGGCCAATTTCAGGCTAGTAATGGTTTAATAAGTGGCAAAATTCCTGAATATTCAATAATTAGCTTTCTTAAGCTCATACAAGCAAGTTCCAGAGCACCACTGGCTCCAGTTCTCTGCCATCAATTTATTGTCCAATCTCATTCCCCCTGTTTTCACAATGAAAATTAAACATAAAAAGCGAGGCTTGAATTTTAGACAACTATTTAAACACTGTGACTCAATTCTGAAGAATCCTATCAAATTCGGGTGTTTGAGTGTCTTTGAAACATGCACACCTGTCATGGAATCCCACACAGTAGGGGTTTGCAAAATGTCATCTGGGAAGATTTGCCTGTCCCCAAACCCCTTCCGGACACCAAGGAGGTCAAATGTATTTTTATAATAATTCTAAGATGTTGCTTGTCTTCTCACTCTTATTCTCTCACGAGGGCACAGCAGAGTTTTCAGTGGCTACATGATGTGAGAGATATTCCAACAGATTAATTGCAGGAACAGGTCTAAGACGCTGCCTTCTATTAAATCACGCATCAAAGAGATCTGCAGAAATGTAACACAATGCCACCCTTGCCGATACTTTTTGTTCAGTAAGATAGAATCATTTTTCATAGATGTCATTTACGTTCGTAGAAAGTGGATTTGTTTTCATATGAATTATTAATTTAAAAATTTCTCCAATTTAATTGCTATTATAGTAAATATGGATAGCTTTCACACGTAAGTGAAAACTCTTAGGGGTCCTTAATGATCGTTAAGAGTGTAACAGGGTTGGTTCTGAGACCAACACGTTTGAGAAACTCCGCCATGAGGTAGCACATGTCCAATTAACGCATTCGCTGGAGAAAAGGTTTAGTCTCCCCTGCCCACGGCTGTCTCACCCACTGCAGCGGGCAGCCCGTCGGAAGGTGGTTACGAATGTGCCCCCCTCTCTCTTTAGGCTACAGGAAGCAGCACCGTCGCTGGCCCAGGGCCACTGTGAGGATGCTTCCTGAAGGCACGAACAGGAGTGGGAAGAGGATAAAGTCACCTCAGTCACCTAAGAACCCCAGGAACGTTCCCTCATCTGGAAGGGCAGCCCTCAGTGGGGACCAACAGAGGGCCTGTCCTCCCACTGGCATCCACGGCCTCATCTTTGTGCACAGATTGCTGTCTTTCGGGACAGAGCGTCTCTGTGCAGGTCACCTCTGCATGGGTATACCCAGCCACAGACATGCTGATAACAGGTACTGGCCTGCCATGCAAAAAGCTACAGTTACTAACTCCTGACACGTGCGGTGTTATTGAGATATTCACGGGCCTAGAGAAGTGGACCTGGCTCTGGTCTAGGTCTACAGTAAACGGTTAGCAGTAAATTTATTAGGGCTGTACTCACACTACGTCATCTACAGTAATCCCCTGCTTATTTAAAGTCATGTGTGCGCCTTAACTGGTGTTCATCTTTATCACTACCAAAGAAAACATACCTCAATTTAGAAGTATTTGTGAGCAGCAGTCAGATTTTTTCCCAAAGTTAGTGTTGCCCGAAAGGCATACATAGTTTTACTTACTGTGACCAAGCAACGGGCAGAAGGAACGGGTGTGTGTTGGGAAAACCAGCTCCCCCAATTCTTTATGTCCACATTGAGAGCCTCCAGGCCTCGTGACCCGGCACCTCTATCTGCTGCACCAAGGAGCAGTGAGCAAGTTCCCTAACCCATGGGAGACAGCCAGCTCCTGCTTCTTGGTGGGGCGGAGCTGATCTAGAAATGCTGTGAGCATGTGGCAAGGGTTCTCTTCTCTTCCCTCCCTGCGGCGGGTGAGCATGAGGCTGGGGTATTGGCCAATGACGCACGTACATACTCTGAAGATTCCAATTTCCCTCCACAGCCCGCCCCCGTTCTAGGTGGGTGGCGGCCGTGCTGGGGCGGGGCCGAGAGGGTCAACAGCGTTCCAGCTGCAGAGCAAAGCCGTGCTCCCCAAGCAGCCGTGTCCAAAGAGGGCACCGAGAGGTCCACCTGCGAGGCTCCTACGCGCACCTCTCACGTCAGCTCCAGACTCAAAGACGTGAAGGCAGGAACGCCATTTGTGAACCTGTTAGAGCCTCAGATGCAGGATGGGGTGGGGGTGGCTAGCAAATGATTGGAGAGGCAGCCCACCCGGAGACAGGACAAGATTCAATGCTGCTGCCGCCTTCCTGCCCTCTCCCCGCCCCGTGGGACACTCCTGCTCCTTCTTTCACCTAGCTCGTGAGACCCGGGGCATATCGTTGGTCAGCATCAGCCTTTATTTTCTGATCAGTTAAATAAGGAAAAGTATACCCACGCCGCAGCATTGTTCTGCGGATGAGAAGACAAAGCCCCGCTCAGCAGCATGCGGGCTATTAGGAGGCACTTGGTGAGCACTCTGCTCTTCCTTATGCTCAGGACAATTTGTCATCACAAAGCAATTCCTGTATTTGCATATTGTCTCTCTCCCACCCCACGCTCCCCTCTAGGAGGGCAGAGCCACTCGGCGGTTTTGTTCGTCCCTGTCTACCTGGAGACGAGCCACAGGACTCCGCAGGTAATGAAGGCTTTGTACGGTTTGAATGAATGACTTAATGAATGGGAGTTATTATTTACTGTCCCGTGAATTGCCTTAATGGATAATTTCATAATAGCTGTTTTTAGACAGCCTTGAACACTGACACCTGTGTGCATGTTTACATGAGGAACACGTCCGGATTAGAATGAGGACTGATTTCTAAATACAGATAGCCAGCCCCAGGCGCCCAGCTACCACCTCTCTACCAGCCATTAGCCTGTGTCTCCTCCACGCCCAGGGGACAGGGAAGTGTCATTATGGCCAGAGGAGATAATCCTTGTTTGCCTTGGTGTTAAATCAGCACAAACAGCATGGACACTCTTTTAGTCTGTAATTAGATGCAAAAAGATCAAAGCCAAAGCTAACGGCGCACATGGCTCCAGTAAACGGTGCTTCTAACTGGTGGGAGGAGGGGGTCGTGGGAGGAATCTCTGTGGAGTGCTTGCTTCGGGAGATGAAAACAGCTTATCACTAAAGCTTCAAAGCAAGTTCTGACATCATCAGCCAGAGCAGCCCCTCCTGAGCCGTGCATTTCCAGCCATTTAGAAATAACTACTAAGTGTGCAAACCACCCCACGGGAGGTCTCAGACGGCCCCTTGGTGTTTGCTTGTGTTTGATCTTTGCATCTGCTATAATCCAGGCATTAAGATGCTTCTTCCCAGGTATTGCAATGCCCCTGGACACATCACAATGCCTCGTGTGGGTCCTGGGTTCAAATCCCCGAGGTCGAGACTGGAGTGAGGTGAAGGAGGCACTCCCCTTGGGGGCAAGATATAAAGGGGGACCAAAACAAGTCAGTGATCGAGAGAATCAATATTTCAAGACAGTTTTTTTAAAAAAATAAACATTAATGCAAAAACAATCCTTGAGGTACAAACTGTCAACATTTGAAATAGATGGGATCGGATACGGTCAGGACTGGGTGGGGTGGGCGAGGTTAAAACACGCAACCAGAGGGTTGGATCTGATCTTGATTTCAATGTTTGGTATTTTGATGATCGAGGCAAAGCTTCGAAATACACAATGCTCAGGTTGGGAGGGGACATCCGCAGCCGCCACGGGCAAAGGGGCTCCGCATTCTAAAGGTCAGGAACTTGGCAGTGAGCAGTGAAATCCTTTACAAATGTTCATTGCCTTTGACCTCTTAGTAGAACCTCTAGTAATTCACTGTAAGGGAAGACCTAGGAACGTCCGCAAAGATTCGCGTACAGTGACACTTATCTCAGTGCTATTTATAGAAAAGCCAAACCTGGAAACAACCTTCGTGTCCAGCTATAAAGGAACAGTTAGCGAACTGCTGTCAGCCACACGATGGCATGTCACAGGCAGGGGACTAAATTTGACACTGCTCCTTTTTCATTTACAGGTCTAAGGAAGAGGAAAAGGAAGAGACTAAATAAAGTATAAAATAAATTTCTGTTTCTATTTGTGGAACAAGAAAAAAATGTTGAAATCTTGCCCCATTTCTAATGTGTTGTAACTTAACCTCGGTTTTACTTACTGCCTGAAAACACAGACTAGCAGGTTCACAGCCATCCGACTGGACCGTCCTCCTTTGAAGATCAAGCCCACGATTCCTTCCTCAGAGGACGGGCGTGATCAGTGAATCCCTCCACGTCCTATGCAAGGCGTAGGTCAGCACTATTGTACTTGTTTACGAGGAGAAAGAATAACAGCAAAGAAGTCGTTTCCAGTATGTTTGGAAAATAATGCAAAAAAAAAAAACCCAATAAAATGGGAAAGAAACCTCAAGTTTAATAAAATAGGTGAATATTTCAAAAGGAAAAATTGCAAAAGATGGCTCAACTGGTCTTCCCTGTACCACTCCACTCTCGGCGTTTCTCCTTCTTCAGAAGCAACAACCCACAAAACAAATGCGCGAAGCCGTGTTCTTGGGTTTTCTATTAAAAGTTTAATTCACAACACACCCAAATGTGGGTTCTAGTCTCTGGAGAAAACTGATGGACGGAGCCCCCGTGGTGGGAGGAGCACAGGTTGGCGGCTAAGGAGAGGGCCATTCATTTCCCTCTGTGACAGGAGTCCAACCACAGGGACAGCTGCCCCCCTGCTGCTCCTGCTGCTAGGGACACTGGGGACACTACAATAAATTGACTGCACCAAACGATGCCTTCACTTTCCCAACCACGTCATCTTCATGGGGAATTCATACGACTCTGAGTGGCATTCACTGCCGCAGTGGAGTGATGGCTTCCCAAACCAACCACTTTAGCGCGTCCTGAATTGTACCAAGTTTAATGGGTTATGGGACAACATTTTGGCTTTAGTGAAGGCTGTCATTCCAGGAGGACCCTGAACTCTAAGTCAGTTATTCCTTCCTCAGATTCAGGGATGTGAATTTGATCAAAATCTCCATCTCTTCCCTCTGCCTGGAATGCCTTCATTTCCTACACTCCCAAACACGTTCTTATATCCAAAACTAAGACGGAAGAATGGTGCAGATTCCAGAAGACAGCAATTAATACAAACAAATTCCAAGAAAAGGAGGAAGGAGCGAAGACAGATGACTATAAGGTAACCTGCGTGGCTTCAGCCCCAAGGCCACACTGAGACGGGAAAGTCAGCTGCATGTGGCTGTGCACTGGGGCTGTTATCTGTTATCCACTTGCAATTGAGCAGTTCTTGACCCCCCTCCTCTGTACAAGCCCTGGACACTTCCTCCTGCACCTCGTTCTCCCAAAGTCTGCTCGATGCATTCTTTAGTACGCTGCGACATGTTTCTATCTTTGCAGAGCACCTAACTTTGTAAAATACTTCCCTATCTACGGTCACGCTTTTTATCTTCACGCAGTCATTGCACACCTCGGACGGGAAGGTGTGCACATACCGGCACCGGCGCCTGCCAGTCATAATACTGGCTGCCTCCTTCACTGAGCTCTTGAGACTCCTGGGTAAAATAATGGCATCTCCATTTCTGCAGACACGGACATGGCCCAGGAGATCAAAGGACATGTCAGAAAGTCACACTGGGAGTTAGTAACTGGACTGGCCCTGTAGCTTGTTCTCCCCAGCCCCTCCCTGCACTGTCCCCAAGGGTCTGGGGTGTGGGGAGCTCAGAAAAAAATAGGAGAGAAGTTTCCCTTCTGAACAAACTTGCTCCCCTCAAATCCCCTGAACCAGGCAAGCTCAGATCAGAAACGGTGTCTCGGGAAGTCACACATGTAGAATGCCTGCCCTTAAAAACCCAGGGGGAAAGGATGAAAGCCCACGGCCGTTCCGAAGCAGCCCCAGCGGTCACAGAAGGTACCCCTGTCTGCTGTGGTTCTGACCCAACTGAAGAGGACCTGGGGCACGGCGTGCAGGTTACACGCAGCAGCTCCTGGACCAGGGTCTTGTTTCTAATCCTCCCTCCAGCCCTTACTGGGTGTTGCTGCCTCTTCCTCTATTGTCCAGTCGTAACATGGGAAAAATTGAATACTTAACCTCACTGGGTTGTTCATCGGATCAAATAAATAAAAGTGCTTAGCACAGATCCTGGCACTTGGTATTACTGAGAACACAATGATTAAATGAAAGGACAGAGGAGCCACGTACTAGGGCCGGGAGCCTCACTGGGCTTTCGTAGATCGAGTGAGTTGGCGTGAGAGGGATGAACTGTGAGGTGAACGTACGCTGGGGCTTTGTCCTTGGAGCCCATACACAAGGGCCTCTTTCAGAGCGGCCAGGCCAGCCCGGGCGGGGATGCCGGGAGGGGAGGGCGCACTGACCTGCAGGATGCTGCCAGGCCCTGCCAGCTGCTCCAGGGCAACCAGGGCCCAGTGTCAACCGGCTGTCTCATCCAAGTCACTGGGTCTTTCCAAGGCCCCTAAACTAGAGAGCTTGGTGCCAGCCCAGCTCACCAGAGTTCTCAGCTGCTAAAATCAAATGGTGCGCGCGCCATCTGCTCCCCAGAGAGAGAAAGACAAGAGATTGGGAGCTGGAGAAAGGGAGAGGGAACAAGGAAGGAAGGAAAAGAGAAAAGGTGAGAGCTTTACTTTAAAAAAATAAAATTAAAAAGAAATACCTATTACAGGCATTTGGGAGCCAAGAATGTCTAATCAGTCAAGATGCAAAACCAACTCCTAAGGGCCAACTGCACTCACCATTCCTGATCTGACCCAAAACCACCTACCTTGCCCCCAAGATAAACAGGGCAGGGGGAGGGCGCACCTCGCAAGTGAAAGAAACACAGGTGTGTGAAGAAAAGCTTGTATGTCACTAACAAATACCAATGATGCCACCAGGAGCTCCATGGTCCCTGAATGAGCCAGCCAGCTGGGTGTTTCAGCGTTAAAAAATGTCTCATTAAAACAAAAAAAGGAACCTGGGATCGTTGGTAGGTGTTCAGTAGCAGCACAGGTGAGCGGAGCGCCGTCAGAATATGAATTGAGTATCTGAATAGGATGTGTAGCATTTCACGTGGAAAAGCAAATTCAGTAAAATAATATACTAAATTCAAGACAAGGTATATGCTGATAAATTATATATAAAATATAATAAATTATATATAACACATAGATGTATGTATATAAGCATGATTATATCATGAAGCATATGCCATATTACACATTTTAATAGTATGTTTTCCACATCTGCATATATGTGGTTTAAAATATACAAAAAAATACATACAATATGTTTATATACATAGATGAACCGGACTCACGCTGAACCCGTGAGAGACTAGGGGTGGTCCACAAGATAATACATATTAATGAGATACATTTTTTTCTCTTGGAAAGAGGTTTTCTCTACTGGTTAGGTATACATGCTCACTGTAGAAATTAAGAAAAACAAAACAAAATAAAGAAGAAAATAATCTACTCTCTCACTATTCTGAGACCACATCTGTGAACATATCTGTGTTTTTCCTTCTGGGTTTTTTCCTTTTTATTTACCAATTTGCCGTGGACACAATTCCATGTCAGTAAACACAGATCTACCTAATTGTGTTTAACGGTTCTGGAGGGTCCCCACTCCAGGGGTGAGTCAGAATTCATTAACCCAATCAAACTGTATTGGATATGAACGTGGTTTCCAATTTCCCACTGTTATGAGCAAGAGTTAAGGTTCAAAATTGTATAAAAACAAGCTGCCTCGGACCTGTACAGATCAAAGAAACCTTAAACAGTTAATACGACCCACCTTTGCCTATGATGTGAATCACTGAGCTGCCGTACACATGGGCAGGCTTCCCCAAATCTCCGCTGTGCTCTTTGCCGCAGGGACAAGCAGAAGGAAGAGGTCGGGTAGAAAACAGTGTGTAGAGTTTATGGTCTGTCCTATCCCTGAGCCCAGGACCCATGTGGGGGCTCTGAGCTCTCTCCTTACTGCACGAGGGCAGGAGCAGAGGGAAGAGATGCTGAGAACATGATGACTAGCCTTCATTTCTAGCTGCAAGCTCCTTTTTCAGGTGTTTCCAGTAAGGAATTCTTTCCTGATGCCTCAGTCAAATGCCTCCAGCTGCAGAAACGGTTGATTTCCCTTTAACAACTACGTTCCACGCACCTGCCTCACACAGGCAAACCACACAGATCGGCTCAGCCCTCATGGAGCTTATAACCAAAAACAGGAGTAATCAGATAAATCAATTCAGTCAACAATCCTGTGATAAGCTCTGGGGGTGGGGGAATCTCTGGTGGTGGGCTCCAGGATGGCCACTGTGAGAGGTGACGTTTAAGCCAAGAGCAAAGAACTAGAAGCAGCAGCTGTGCAAAGCACCAGACGGAGAGCTCTCCACACATGGAAATGTTGCGAGCAAAGGCCTGGGTGGGAGAGTCCCGCCCACCTGCGTGAGGGCCAGTGTGGCCGGGCAAGGTGTGGGAGGGGGCGGGGCAGGAGGGAAACCAACTCATCCCAGTTTGCCTGGGACTTTCCCAGCTTTAAAATTGCAAGTCTCTTAAATTAATTAATTAATTAGTTAGTTAAAATTGCAAGTCTCATGTCCTCGGAACCCTTCATTCCTGGACAAACTGAACATTGGCCATTCATCTTGGCATGGTCTTGAACTCAGAGATTTACAAGTCGTAGAAGAGAGTGGATTTATTCCAGACTCTATGGGGAGCAATCAGAGTTTGCACCAATGTGAAATGATGAGCACAGGCACCAACGGCTCAAGACAAAAATACAGGAATCATTCTTAAATAGTTTCTTACCCTTGCCCCCATATCAGCCAGTGCTGTCTCCCTACTCGCTCCCAAACCCATTCACTTCCTTCTCCATAGTACTCCGCTGGTCCAAAGCCCGGGAGGACGCTGATGAAAAGGCGGGCTCTGGAGCCAGACTAGCCAGGCTCACATGCCGGCTCAGCCACCTACTGGCTGGGAGACCCCTGGAGCCTACTTAACCTCTCTGTTCACTGACTTCCTCATCTGTCGTGGGGAAGATTGAGTAAATTGACATATGCAAAGTGTGCAGACCAGTGCTTGGAACTTCACAAAGTGCCTTTGCCCCAGACCGTCCTTGGCTTCCTCTGGTGCTCAGGGAAAAGCCAGAGCCTGCAAAGCCGTTCCGATTTACTCTCTAAGACTCTCACCCTGCTCACCCTGCTCCAACCACAGAGGTCTCCCGGTTGCTCCTGGAAGAGTATAGACATCCTCCTGACTCAGGGCCCTGACACCTGCTGTTCCTTCTGTCTGGAACTGTCTTCCCCTTTGTATCTGTGTGGCTCATCCACTCCTTCACTTCCTTGAGTTCTTTTCTGACCGTCCTATGTGGACGCATCCACTCCATTCCCGCAAGTCTTAAACCTCCAGCTCTGCCTTATTTCTCCCTGTAGCACATATCGCCGGACATATTAGATATTTCCTTGTTTCAAGAGTTATTTCGTGCCTCCCCTAACTTGACTTTCGGCTCCAGGAGGACCAGGACCTAGCTTTGTTGACTGTTGATTGCACAGTGCCTCCACTGTGCCTCACGTAGAGTAGCAGAACTCACCACACACTGGTGGCGCCGAGGAATGGGTAATGACGGGCCTCTGCTCCGGTTTCTTGGATGCGGTGTTCTACGTTCTCTCTCTGAGGATACTAGTTATACTTATAGCATTCTGTTCCAATTTCTCTATTAACCATTTTCTCAGATGTAAGTTTTTCCATGTATCGAGTCTCTGATTCTATAATTTGTCTCCTCTTGTTGGTTTTTAAATGGTTGGTGACATCTTTTTTAATTGTGAGGCATTTTTGTAATTGAAATCCCTAACAGATAATTCCCTAGTTTTGCTTAGGTGGCGCACTCTGGGCAGGCCGGTGTCCCTCCACCGTCTTGGCTCAGGGCCTCTGGGACGGAGCCCTAAGGAGCCCTTGGGCATAGACGGGGGGCTGTCGGCAACACAGGGTCAAACGTGTGTGTGAGGTCCCCAGAAGCCCAGGCGGAAGAAGGGAGTAGGACACGTGACACTAAATGAGCCCAATTGCTTGGCTGTGGAAGAAGAAAACTGTCCATAATGATGAATAAAAAATCCAGGCTTATCAATGAATTAGAAGCATTTCATTAATGGGAAGAAATTCAGATGGACTTACAGAAGAAAATTCCTTTTTGCCTCTATAAGAAACTATTTTTGTAGAAAATTTCCGTGAGGAACAATTAGTTCTTTCCCAACAGGTTGACCCCTTTGGTCAAAGTCCGTTACCAGCTGATGGTACCAACTGCTTAATTTTGTTTGACTGACATAAAAACTATACTCAAAAGTGCCAATGAAACCCAGAGAGGAGCCGGCACAGGAGGAACACGACCATCCTGAGTTAGACTGAGTGCGATCACTTACGAGGCTGAGATCTCCCAGCCCCGAATCTCTGTCCTCGCCAGACTTCAACGCAGCCCAGCCTCCCAAAGGTGCTCCTCGCGGCTGTGCTGGCCGGCGCCCTTCTCCCCTTCCTGCAGCTACGCTCCTCCCAGCACTGCAGGCTTCTCTCCCCTACAGTCTCCTTCCGCACACTGCTCTGCTGAACTAGGGACAGGAGAGAGCCTTGCTGCCAGGCACATAGCACTGGATAAACCCCTATGCAGAGACTTGCACTTTCCCCAAGGCTTCCCTCTTTCCAAACGCAAGCAGGATGATGTACCAACAGCCCTCCCAAGGCCTGGTGGGGTGTGGGTGTCTGGGAGCGCAGAAAGCCGTGAGTATAAAAGGGTTAAGCTGGATGGAGGGAGGGACTCCACTCGAGGGACCTGGGCCAGGGAGACAGAGCCTGATGAGGAAGAAGGAGTCACAGTATGGAAACGACCTTTAACCTGCTCTGCGATCCCACCAAAGGCAGAAGATGGCAGAGGAGGGATGACAATGAGTTTTGTCACACTGAGCCACATGCTGGGAGAGACCCAGCTTATCCCTCCTGGGGGAGCAGCTTGACTCTGTCCAAGGGGGGCAGCAGCTGCCAGTGAACTTTGCTAAATCTCCATTTCACTCGGTTGTTTGCCCCCACAGTCCTCCTAGATTACCGCGATTTGGCTGAAACTGATTAAGAAGCCCTAATGATGATATGAAATGTCAAATGCTCCTCCATTCTAAAAATATGCATCCAGAATACTTCCCGGATGAGAGAAGACATGCTTCTCTTTGATTTAGAGTTGGAAGGATGACAGAGCAGAGGCAGCAAGGATGATGAGAAGAAAGGAATGAGCCAGGTGACAACTTCCCATCACACAGAGAAGCCAACAATAGGGAATCAACAAAGTATGTGCCGCGCCAGCATCAGCGACACAAACAGCTGCGAGACCACCTACAGCAACTGCTGCTAAAACACAGCCACCTGCTATGCGCTATGCCACCCGGGCCCTTACAGGATCCTGCACTAATCCTGGAAGAAGTACCAACCTCTAGGTCCAGCAGCTAAGGCTGTTGTTCTTTGGAGAGCAACACACACACACACACACACACACACAGATCTTCAACAGCAATCACTTTTATTGTATTAACTAAAGAAAGAAATGCACTCCTGCTAAAGCACGCTGTGCCTGGCATAAAAACGTCTCGTTTCTTTCTCAATTTGTGACTGACTCGGTGAGGGTGCGCTAGTTCCCCGTGGCTGCCGTGACAGAGTAGCACAAGCCAGGTGGCTTGAAGCAATCGCAATCTGGGGCTCGCAGTTCTGGGGGTTAGAAGTCCCAAGTCCGGTGGCACCGGGTTCAGTTCCTTCTGCAGGCTCCGAGGGAGGGCCTGCTCCGTGCCCTCCTAGCTCCTGGCAGCCCCAGGCACCCCTTTGGCTTCTGGAATGTCACGCCAATCCTCCCTCTTCCCCTGGTGTTCTCCCTCCGGGTCTTCCTGTTATCTCCCTCCGTGTGTGTCTGTCTCTGTCTCCAAGCTTCCCCTTTTCATAAGGACACCGGTCAGATCAGCTAGGAGCCCACTCCAGTGACCTCACTTTGACTCGATTACCTCTCTAAAGACCTGATGTCCACACAAGGGCACATCCTCAGGTTCTGGAAGTTGGGATTTGGACATACATGGCTTTTATGGAGAACGCAATTCAACCCACCACAAAGGAGTCGGTCCCTTCTCATACCCATGTCCAGATTATGCTCTGCGTCACTGTGGGGTTTGTGGAGGTGCTTCAAAGGTTCTGCAAACATGGATCCAAATTCACTTAAAAACACACCGCAAACCTTTCACAGACGCTCGGAGGGGATGCACATCACGGTGAAGGCCAGTGTAGAGCCTGTGCGTCCAGAATAAAAGTTGTGTTTTTTTAAATTTTTGTTCCCCCATGTGCCCCCTCTGCACATATATTCAAGCCCCTTAGTACAACAGCTTACTGACTTAAAACAACTGTCACTTTATAATGATCTTCTTTGAATTCACGCCCTGTGCGTGACTGCACACGGCTGCATAGATGTGTCAGTGTGTGGGCAAGAAGGTCCCTGGAGCTTAATTACAAGTGTCCAGACGCCTCTGCTCAGGGAGGGCTCTCGCTGGGTCCCATGACCAGTCATGTAAGGGAACACACGGCACATTGACAGGATGACCCTGGGCAGAAGGACAGTATTTCCATAAAGTCTGGATACCTTATTAGTCAAGGCCGCTCAGGTTGCCAGCAGCAGAAACCCACGTCACTCTAGTTGAAGTGAGGGGGGGACTTGGGGGGCTACTCCACAGAGCATGTCTGCCTCTGGTCCTCACTGTACAACTTCCCTGTGTAATGTCCTCGATGCTTGTGCTGGGGACACCATGCACTGGCTCGCTCACACGCATTCATTCCAACCCTCCCTCATCCACTTTCCTGAACCTCAGAAAATGGAAAGCTAAAACTACATTTCCCAGAATCCTCTGTGGGTGAGGTCCTGAATGAGGTGCAAGTGGACAATGATGTAACCACTGAGAGGGAGGGGACTGGCTCTGCTCTCAAGCTGGAGGCAGAAGCTCCTGGTTCTTCAGGATGGCTCTGGAGCGGATCCTGGGGTCCAGTCCTCAGTGTCAGGGGTGCTGTGTGGTGAGACCAGTGGCTGTTTACATTCCATTAACAGTCCTGCAGGGCAGTGGCTGGTTTCTCCTGGCTACTCTTATTCCTGGCTCTGCGGCCTCCAAACCTAGTCTTTAAGATGATTCCGTAAGCTATCAAAATCCCTGAGAATTTTAAAGGCCTTTCTACTTAAATTAGAGTGGATCCTATTGTCTGCTACTGGTGACTGCGGCTGACACAGTGTGACACCAACAGGCCGGTAAACATGCGGGTGACAGATCCGCCTCTTCAGCCACAGCCCTCTCTGAAGCTGAAGACAGACAGTGCTCTGTGTCGCGGACAACCCCGCCTAGATGTCCCACAGGTCACTCAATCTTCAGAGACTCCGAACCGAACTCGTAATTTCCCCCTCCACGTCTGCTATCCCTCTGTTCCCTTCAACCGACACTATCATTTTCCTGGGTACCCAAACCGAGATCTGAGACTCATCCGAGACTCGTCTCTCTCTTTCGCCCCCGAATTTCAATTAGTGGCAGTCCCACGTCTTCGGCATTCCCTCTATGTGCCCCTTCTTCTCTAATCTCCCTGCCCCATCCCGCGTTTCTCGCCTCGCCATCTCTTGCCAAGAAAAACCGCATCCTGTCGCCAGTCAACCCAGCCTTCGTGCTCCCTCCACAGCGATCTTTCAAACACCTAAACGTGATCACGTCATCCCTTTGCTTAAATACATGAATGGTTCCCCCACCATTATTGTGGTTTCAAGCTGGACTAATGGTGTGAAACCAGAAGACACGTGTGGCAGAGACTGGCTAGAGAGTCCCCAGCTCCTTTTCCCGTTCTCCTGAGAACATGGCTAGGCCACATTGCCCAGGCTCTCTTCCAATTATAGGGCTTGCTTATCAGTCAGACCTGACTTCAGATACTGGCTCTGCTAGTATATCAGTTAGCATTTGCTGTGTAACAAACTACCTTGAAACAAATAGCTTGAAACAAGCCATTTATTACTTGCTGCCCTGGGCTGGGGTCCTGCAGGGGCACTCCACTGCATCGCTAGGGACCGCCTGGTCTACAGCGGGCTCAGCAGGGGACCTGTCTCTGCTCCATGTAGTCTCGCCTCTGCCAGCTGTCTAGCCCAGACTTGTTCTCACAGCAGGGGTGAGGTTTCTAGAAAGAAAAGTATCATGCAAGGCCTCTTGAGGCCAAGGCTCTGGACTAAGCCACCAATTCACCACATTCTGTTGGCCAAAGCAAATCACCGGCCAGCTCAGGTTCAAGGGGTGAGGAAATAGACTCCAGCTCGTAATGACAAAGGCTACAGAGGCATATTACAAAGGGAGGAAGTAAAGAATTACAGCCATTCTTTGCAATTAAATGGGTGCAGTTACCGACTAGATGTGTGACCTTAAATAAGTTTCCTTTCTGGGCCCCGTTTCATCTCTTATAAAAGAGGGTTGACCACACATAAGTCACACATGAGCTGTGGTGGGAAGGAGAAGTCCTCGGTGGAGCGTTTGGCACACAGGAAGCACTCGTGGTCCTCGGGCCCTTTTAGTTGTCGCATCTCCCTGCGGTGTTCGCCACTGTGCCTCTCACGTGGCGGGGAGAAGCTCCGGGTCATTTGTGGAACGAATTAGCAGGACCTGGTGTGGAGGACCAGCTAGAACTGTGGTCGTGTGCTGACTCATCAGGTTTCTGGAGCTGACAGAAGCCCACGCTTCTCACATCTGGTCACGGACCCATTTGAACCATCCTGTCCAGGCTTGACAGAGAGCCCTCTTAAAGTGTATCCGACAGCTGTTCAAACACAGTGTGTTCTCTGTGCGTGTGCAAGGGCAGAAGAGCACAACTATGTCCCTCTAAATAAATGGACTGGAGCGGTCTTTCCAAAGGAGAATGTGCACGAAGCTTGCTCATTAGGACATCTCAGCCCCCTTTTCCAACAGGTCAAAACTCGCCAAGACTTGTGCTAAGAACTGTTCTGTCCATTGGCTGCGTTTCTGTGGTACATTGACTTCATGACGGCACTAATGTTTTATACCCCCCTTTGGCGGTTGCCCCCCTTCTGCCTCTGCGCCTGGTCGTTTGCCTCACTCTGGCCCGTGGGACAGTGGCAAACTTGATGCAAACATAGGCTATAAAAGTGATTCCGTGATTTCTTCTTTTTATGGATGGTGTCACCACTATGAAAAGTTTCCAGGATTATCCTGCTGGATTCAGGGATAGGAAAAGCACCTAGAAGAGAGCTGAATCACGCCAGCCGAGGCCATCTTAGTCCAGCCAGGCCCCAGTGACCGCAGATCGAGGAGTGAAGCCAGCCAAGATCAGCCATGCCTGCCCACCTCGGAAGGATTAGCCGGGCGACCCACTGGCTTGCAGAAGTAAATGAAGAGCAGTTGTTTTCAAACGCTCAGCCTGTTACACAGACGTGGCCCATTGACACATGTCCAGGCCATGGTTCTCATGAGTAATTCTACAAAAACCTCTTCTCTTTGTTTTATACTTTGGGTGGGGGGGGAGTTCGTATCTGTAATCCGTGACGGGAAGACCCGTTCTGAAATTAGCCATTTGGACTGCTCAGCCGGCCAAGAAGACTGTTTATTTCATGTGCAAAGGAGCTCCTGGAAGAGCCAGCTTGCTGTCCACTATTTGACTGCTGCTAACGGACTTACTCAGAGGCCAGGCAGGCGAGGAACATGGAGGACTGGCCTGAGTGGGCATCTAGGAGATCTGCTGGCTCTACTCCCAGGTCAGATTTGAGTGGTGACACTTAGCAACGTCATGCCTCAATTTACCTGGCTGCTCGGCGGGGACCATGAGATTTCATGTGACGAGCAGGCCCAAGAGCTCTGCACAGAAATTACTGCTCTAAGCATAAGTTATTTTAGATCATAATTATATGGCATACATTTGGCTCTCTATTTTCTGACTAATGGATGGGAGCCACAGCATAAAATAAAAAAAATAAAAAATAAAACAAACAAGTTATCAGTACTAAGACTCTGATATTGAATTCCATTATGGAGAAAAAAATATTGACAATAAAATTACCTTTCTAATTATGTCTCATTCAGACTAACATTGGTTTACATCCTGAGCACGTGCCACCAGAGGAAAAATGCTTTGCTTATAGCTGATCCATGAAGTTACAATATGAACCTACACAGGCACAGCAGAGAATGGACTGTTGGCCAGGTCCTATATGGCAGGATTTGGTTAAGGAATTGTAGCCTCACGTCTTCCTTTTCTTGTCCAAAATAGGTCTCTATGTCCCTGCTCTCCCTTCATCCATCTGACTCACATCTCGTGCAGTTCACACATCTCTTACACTAGCTTGCATGTGTGTGTGTGTGTGTGTCTATGTCTACAGCCTCTGGCAAGAAGAGATAGGGATCCTGGTTCCTCTGCGTTCAAACCACAGGCAAAGAATAAAAGATTCCCTGCTCTTTGGGGGCCAGTAGGAATTTTTATTTTCTCTAAATTAAATGTAAATTTCCAGAATGAATAATTTGCCTAGATCTTTTCAACATCCCAGGGGATCTGTCTCCAGGCACCTCTTGGAGCAGCACTAAACACACACCACTAAATTAAAGTGAAAATATGTGCAATAAAGCAGGGCTGGAAGTCACATTCTCTCTCTTGCTCTTGCTCTTATTCCCTCTTCAGATCTCCGCTTAAATGTCACAAAGAAAAAGCATTTGCACCCTTACCTAAAGCTTTAAGGCGAGTATCGAAATGCCTCATTGTTTTTTACGTGCATGTTTATAGTCACTCGCCCTCCTAGAAGACAAGATCCTTGAGGGCCAGGATCCCTTCTTTTGTTCCCACGCGTGCTGCGCACAGCCTGGCGCGGCGCTTGGCTGTGCTGTAGAGGCTCCATAAGTGAGTGAGAAAAATAATGAGCAGATAACTAAGCTCTATCTTCAGGATGAATCATGATCCATTATAGGCCTCCCAGAAAATGATTCTGAGGCTAGGAGAGTTCCGCCGTCGATGAAAAAGTCAGCCTTGGGCCTAAATGCAAGGTTTCTCAACCCCCGCACTACTGGCGCTGGGGTGGACACGTGTTTCGAGGGGCCGCCCTCAGTGCCGTGGGAAGGGCGGCAACACGCCTGAGCCCCGCCCACCACGTGCAGGCACCGCCCCCCCCTCCACCCACACAAGTGGCAACAGTCAAAAACATCCCCAAACACCGCCGTATGCCCCTGAGGGTAGGAGCAAAACTGCTTCCTCCTCTTTCAGCTGAACAACACTCATCAAAGGGAGAAAGTGGGGTTGGGTGTTATTTCGGGAACCACATATTTGACAGTGTGGAAACACGACACCGTGAAGAGACTGGAATAGTTTGAGGGGAAGTGTAATACCTTTCATATTCTATTTGAAGACGTTTGAAAAAGATGTTCTTGGAACCCTAAACCTTCTAGGAACCCGAGAGGGTAAAGCTTTAGCTTTAGAAATGTATTGTGTATTAATTAAAAATTTTAAAAAGCATTTTGCGTTATGAGTGCTGTTGTATGTCTGAAGCTAGGTTTTATTCTTCCCCCCACCCCAAATTACATCCCCCTCTCCCTGCACTTAATAACCCCTTCAGGAAGCAAACACTCTAGAGTCACCAAGTACAAGGAGGAAATCAATTGTACTTGCTTTGTGATGGGCTGTTTGGAACAATATAAAAAAGGCTATTTTATTATAGCTTAATAGCCAGTTTTCAAAATAGAGGTGATAATACCCAACCTCTTATTCCTCTCATGGCTGACAGAAAAAGATGAGAAAACGCTGGCAAAGTGCTTTGTAAACAGTAGAATGACCTGCAAATATCAGCAGGTCCGTCTCTGAGCTTCTGTAGTCCCCAGCACGGCTCCATCAGTAGCTACCACAGGGCCCTGTGATGACCGGTTACCCACCCCCGTATGCCGAGTTCCCCTAGGCAGGGACCCGGAGCTTCGTGCAGGGCCAAGCTCTGTTCTGGGACTCAAGCACCAAGTTCAAGCATGTGGACTGCTCGATAGATTTATTACTGCCTTGATCTGCCCAGCATCCACGCTCCCTTCCCGCGGTAACTGTGCTTCCTCCCACATCGCCTTTGGGCTTGGTGGGACCATCCAGCAATGCGCACACCTCCCATGGCCAAGGTCGAAGTGGGCCCACTGATCTAAGATAGACCCGTCAGACTCTTGTAAGAACTGGCACCTTGATCAAAGTGACACAGAGAGAGAAAATGTTTGGAGCCCATTTACCCTGACCACAGCCCCCTGAAAAGACTTCTCTTCAGTTCTCGATTCCGCAGGTGCCCCCTTTCCTGTCTTGTCTGAGATACGGTTCTTCAGTTTTTCCTAAGTGCTTCCCTATTTGCTTCCGTTGCATGGCACCTTTGTTGTGTCCACCTGAGCTGGTCTCCGTGGCTGACCACCACCCGGCCCTCCCTCACCCTAACCCCCCTTCCCTGACTTTGGTGCCACATCACATCCCTGTCACCGCAACACGGACCACTGACTGTTAGAATAACTCAAATTCTATTTTGTTCTCATTTGAAGTGTAAATCGTTACAATAACCATTTATATCTAAAAATGTAACACAACGGTTCTACGATGTGAACATAAACTCCCTAAATGCTCTTGAGCACTGTGCAGACCAGGAAGGCTGCATCACGATGGAGCGGACTGGCAGAGACCGGTTCGTTCAAACGCCACCCGCCCTTAGAGATGCTCCCGTTTTTCAGAATATAGCGACGGGCAGGGGCTCGTTCTGCCTGGATCTTTGCACAGGAAACACTGAACGCAACTTTGAATATCTCAGAATTTCCCCTAAAATTCTGCCGTATGGATTTTACAACGGTGGCAGAGGTCTTGGAAGAGGGTCCTTTTCTCTGTCGACTTTTAACAAAAACGTGTCCCGACACAAGCCTCACAGGGGACAGCACGCACTTCCACCCTCCGCACAGGGAGTGACTGTGGGAGGTGTGCATCTAAGGGGCTTGCACCTGAGCCTGGCGATGCCTGCAGGCGGGATTTTATTGATTTATTTATTTTTTAAACTTGAAAAGATCAAAATCGCCATGGCAGAATGGGAGGTGGGCCTTACGTAAAGAACTGCGAGCTGCAGACCCACTGATTGTAGAGTTTTGCACCTGAGAATGAAAACTGAGCATTGCCTTTGCACGCGCGCACACAGATTTCCGGAGGGCGTGAGCTGAGACTCCTCACCGATCGGCTTACCGTGGTAGCTTTGTAATTAACTGAACTACATTCTTCAGCGTCCATTTCTTTTTCCTCCCACAACCTTGGAGAGGTGGAAGCCTGACGGTATGAGTGGACTTAAAAATATTGCAGAGTAATTTTCCTAGGATGAAAACTTTGCCTCTTCGCTCTGGTTTAAATTTCAGAGTCTCTTTTCTGCTTGCCACAACAGAGGGAGACACTGCTGGTCCTAGCTCCAGCCACGCGTCACATTTCAAAAGAGAGTAAGAAAAATCTACCTATGCTTGGGGCCCTCCTCAGAGCCACCAGCAGCGCCTGTGACTGTCAGATGTCACGCATCCTGCTGGTGCCTCAGTGTGCAAGGGGAGGGCAAGGAGTTCTCTAGGTGTATCAGCAGGGTCGGACTCACGGACATGACTATGAAGCCGACTGCAGCTAGAAAGTACCAGATACCTGCACTAGCGATAAGCACACACCCATCTCCTGAGCAAGGGCTGGCTTCAGAAAAGATGAAAAATGCTAGTAATGGGAGAAGTCATCCTAAAGCACACCTCTGCCATGAGTACGTGAACTTCCTGATTTCCGAGGTCCCCTTTCCGGCACAAGCTGGTACCCACTGTGCAGTGAACCCTCCTATTTGCTAGGAGCCAGGGCTTCCTCTGGTGGACTCTCTGCTCCAAACCACGCTTCCCCCTTTGAGGTCAGTCTAGGGAGCGAGAGCAGCCAAACTATTCATGTTCTATCAGTCTGGTTTGTTTTTGTTTTGCCAGAAATTACTCAGAGTATAATCAGCCAGAGGAGGGGTTTTTTAGACCATTCTAGGAAAGAAAAGGAAGCCACCCAAATCATATTGCGTCTTTGACCCTGGCAGGGCCCCGTCTGCCTGCTGAATGCCAGGTGTGCCTCCTGCTAAGCACACCCCCAAGTCTCATCCCACATCGCAACTGAGATTTACTTTGCAAAGGGGAAGAAGATGAGGCCAAGGCGAAGGGAGTACAAGTCAATGGGGAGGAGAAAGAGAGGAGGGGACATGCTGGAGGGCCGGGTGGTGCGCGGGATGGAAGGAGAAAAAGGAAAGCAAAAGGAAATGGAAGAGAATGAGAGGGTGGGGAGAGGGGGACAGTGTGGAAGATATAAAGCAGCTTTCATGTCTTTCCTGCCCAACATTTGACTTTGTCAGGTTGTAAACACAAGGTTGCTTAGAGGTGAAGGGTGTGCAATTTGTGTGTGTGTGTGTGTGTGTGTTTTAAAGGTTTGCTATTTCATTCCTAGCAATGGACCCCTGGGAAGGTGGACACGTGGCTCAGCTCACTTAAACCAAGCTTCCCTCTGATGCCAGACAAACCAAAGCCTCCCCTCATGCCAGGCCTGGGCAGCCCTGAGGTCAGGGGAGCATGGGTCCTTTAGGGGCCACTTGTGTTCCACGGCCGGCCAGCAGAAGAAACCCCCCCAGAGCGTGGAACAAACGTCTCTGCCTTTGAGTTGGTAGCTGGCCTCGGAGGGGAGAGTCTAAATGCCAACAAAGTGATCCGATTGTTTTCCCAAGCATTTGTTCAGCCTTTAATAAGTAATGATCTAAGGTCTTTGGGGGGAAGAAGGAGAAAACTGCCAATAGGAGATTTAATTTGCTGTAATCAACCCCTCTTAGCATGCAGAGGCACACGGCACGAGGAAAAGAATTAATCTCTACCAGAAAGAATCGCCTCTTCGGTGTTATGAATCTAATCGCTTATGAGGCTGAGCTGGCAGTTTGGGTTTACACAGAGCTCTCGGGAATAAGGCTAGGAGCTTGGGTTTCAGATCTGAATGGGACACTTCATCGAACTGGGGCACCCGTGAATGACAAAGGGAATAGAATGCAAATAGAGGGGCTCTCCCGCCCTCAGACACCCCCTCCCGGCAGCATTTAGGGAAAAAATAAAAAATTGCTGGCCTCGGGCTGCCTGCGTGCAGTGTTCTCCTTGATTCCACTCTCTGGGGCGAACTGACAGACCTGCCAATCATCTCCGGCACCCCTGTCATACTTGGGAGATGTGTTTGCTCTGTGCACACCGTTTCATAATCCTCAGAGTGGAATTTCATAGCCCAGCAATGCTTTTTGCCTTTGACATTCTCCTAGGCAGGATTTATTGCTTCCAAGACAGATGTGACTTGAATCGACCATGGCTTTTAAGCAGTCACTCTGGAAGCAGCGCCCAGGTTCCCTGGAAGCCTTTTGTCTGACTTCGTTCAACTTGTAAGCTGACGTCAGAGTATTTCATCACACTCCCACACTATCAAGGGTCCTCTGAGTCCGGAACTGAGCCGGCTGTGGTTACTACCCTTGAAAAGCTCACATCCTACAACACGCAAACCCGTCAGATGTCTATTAACATTACAAAATGCAGTCCAAAAAGAAGGAGCTACATAGAGGTTATATTTACATTCTGTTGCCCTCCCGTTATTGATGAACTTAGAACATGAAATAAGTACAGTAATTCATCTTTGGAATTGAGGTAAGAAGCAATGTCAAAAATGAATGGGAAATAATTGAATTTCCAAAAATGCTCAATAAAGATTCTCATTAAAATGAACCTATCTTGAAATGTCTACTTCAAAACTGAAAACCACATATCACCCCTGGCCATCCCCCACATGTTGGGGTTCCTTGGCATTTTATAACCTTGGCGATGACTCCTTGAATGGAGAGTTTATTTCAGAGGGCCTTGGAGCCTGGGGGTATTCGGTAATGTGATTCTAATTGACCAGCCAGGGGCCTACACTCATAACCACAAATAATGCTTCAAAAAGCTAGTGGTTTTGAAAGAAAAGAAATGAGCGTGGTATTTTTAGACTAAACTAATCACAGCCCGCCTCATCCTGAATGAGTCTGAGAGACAAAAGGGAGGGATCTTCGAACACCAGGAGGTGAAAAACAGCGCGCCCCCCCCCCCACACACACCACCCTGCTTTCCTCCCTGGATTTCTATGATGTTGGTCGCTCCAGAAGAAGCTCCAACCCACCTTCCTTTTAGGGAGTATGACTTAGGGGGTGCCCACCACAGCCTGCTCTGCTTTTTCTACGTGAGAAAATTCTACTAGGCATGGGTTTGGAATCCAGAGAGAAGGAGATAATGAAATGTTCCTACTCAGTAATCACATTACATTGAATATTTTAGACCTATTAAAAAAAAAAAGGAAAAAATTTGGATAGAAGTTGTCAAATGCATTCAGCATTCAGAGGGAGCAAATATTTCCTTAGGCAACGTGAGACGCTTTTGCGACCCAGTTCCAGGCCCTGGTTCACACGTGAAGAAGAGGAAAAGGATAGGCGATTTTATTCTCTTGGATTTTGCAAAACTGGAGTTCACACGATATCTTCAGGGATTTATTCAGATAGTTTCCTTGGTTGGGGTGTTAGCTCTAGGACTGGTGCGGGTGTGTAGGAAAGCTAATCCTTTCCAGAACAATTTGCTCTCTTTTATTTAGCAAATTGTTCTAAATTTCTCTTTCTTCTGAGTTTTAAAACTGGCTGTTGTAGCTTCAGAATCCTTCCGTTCTCTACCAGACAGGCTTGGGGAGAAAGGAGAGGCTGAATGGGCTGTTCGTAATAAAGGGGGGAGGGGGAAGATGAATAAAACGAAAGGCTTTGCATAATTCGGGCACCTCAACATAGGGGCCCGAAGTCCTGTGGGGAGGCTTCAGACACGCACAGGTGAGGACAGGACAAAAGCTTTGCCATTTAAAGTCTTACTGGTACAAGACCCAGGCTTCAGAACTGATTGAAGAAATAAAATATAAAACGCCACCATGGTAGAAACAAAAGCAAAGAAACCACAGCGCACAATCGGATTCAGAGTGGAACGCAGGAAATCACCAGCCATCCCGACCTCGCTGTTACTGAACAGAAAAGCAGCTCAGGAAGGATGCTCCAGGGAAAACGGATACAAAAAGCACCAAACCCAAAGAACATTTCCCAAAACATTCCTAGGTACTAAAGAGGCAGGAACGACAATAAAAACTAGTTCAGCTTGGCTTCACTAACATAGAAAACTAGCAATTTGCTTTAAACACCTGGTGTTTGCCTATCAACATATCTGGAGAGACCCACCAACAAAACCAGATGGAGTAAATACATTATTTTTAAAATATTTCAATAAAAGAGTGCACAAGGAGAAACCTTGAAGAATAACACTTCAGTAACAGCATGCAATGAGCTAAACACCTTCTGCAATTAATTTACTCCTAGCATTAAACAAAACAAAGAAAACCAAAAACCCAACCCAGGGCCGATGCACTTTCTGGCGGTGCATCGCATGTACCAAAATATCCATTAGCTACCCAGCGACGCTGCCTGGGATGAGTACCGCTCCACTCCAAAGCCTGCGCCAGCTTTGTTGCCTGCCAAGTTTGTATGTAAATGGGTTCTCACTTTTTTCAAGGCTAATGGGAGATCTGTGAAATTCTCAGAGACAACACATACATTATTTTTAAGCCCTATTACTTTGACTTCAAAACAAGCTATTTCAATACTACATCCCAAATAATACCCTATCACAAGTCCAGTATTCAATATACTCGAAACAGAATGCCTGTTTCTCACAATGGCAGTTTTAAATAAGGGGGGCAGTTAAATGTTTCTGCATCCCTTACGCCACAACACCACCACCAAGAACCCCAGTGGCTGGCTCTGGATGCCGTCAATGGTCTCCGTACCTGGGCGTCCATGAGGAGGTGCCTCATCAAGGTCATGGAGCTCTTCAGGGTCTCCTTCTCCGTGGGCACGAAGGGGTCTTTGTCCTCCTCCAGTGCCTTGGACTTGGTGACAATAAAATGGGATATCTGGTCATTTAGGGTGTGCAGTGACTGCACCGCTGCAAAAAAAGAGAGAAAGAAGGAAAGTGGAATCATAACAGGTAACGTGCAAGGAGAAATTGGCTAGTAGTTGTAGAGGCAAAAGCAAGAGTGTGCGTGTAAGGTACAGTCCGGGCAGCACTATTCGACCACAAATCTCTTCCACACGCGCCAACAGCTAACGCGTACTCACTGAACCCCTTCCCAGTGGCCAAGCCTACGCGCGGTGCTTGGGGACAGAACTGTGTGCAAAGCCAGCCATGATGCCTGCCCTCGCGGAGCAGCCCGTCCTGCTGGGGAAGCTGGAGAAGCAAGGTAGCAGATACTTCTGTGAAGGTGATTTCGTGGTGAGTGTGTTTCTGAAGCACAGAGATGAACAGGGCTCGAGGGGGCAGCCCTAGATGGGATCTCCATTTGTGGTAATAGAGTTGGCTGTTCTACCTCTAAGCAGATGGCCACTGTCATCACGGTTTATGAAGGGACGGTGGCCGTGTTTTCCAATCAGTGCCACATGTGTGCTGGGAGGACTCGTTCTCTATAATGCATGTTGCCCTTGCTACCTGGTGGGTTGAAGATTTTGACTTCACTTATTTGTGGTGCTTGTGGCCTTTTTATCTCCTCTATAGTGCATTCAGTGAGAGCAGAGATTTTCCTAAAATCTCTTTGTTTATGATGATACCCCCAACAACTAGAACAGTGCCTTGCAAATTGAAGGTGCTCCATAAATACTGTTGAATTAATTTCCTTTCATTTCCTTGAGTTGACATTTTCTTCCTTATAGAATTTCTATAATTTCCAGGTGAATTTATTCTTTTCAAACCAAGAATAAGTAATTCTAAGGATTCTCAGGAAAGCCACTGCACAATTCTTTTCTTCTTCTTATTTATTTAGTTAGTTTTAGAGAGAGGGGAGGGAGAAAGAGAGGGAGAGAAACATCAATGTGCAGTTGCCTCTCATGTGCCCGCAACCCAGGCATGTGCCCTGACTGGGAATTGAACTGGCAACCCTTTGATTCACAGGCCGGCACTCATCCACTGAGCCACACCAGCCAGGGCCCACTGCACAATTCTGACCGTGAAAAGTAATCCTCAAAAACCAGTATGCGATGGAGTGACTCAGGACTTCTGCTTCTGGCCAGGAGGTGGGGAAAGTACAGATTAGCCTCTTGCCGTCAGTAATTAGAAAATTGTATGATATCTTAGAAGCAATTACTTTTAGACATAGCACAGGACTGGGATTGTTTACAAAAGAGGGAAAAAACAAGTTGAGTTCTATCATCACCAGGTATTCTGAAAAAACAAAAACAAACATCCAGATATCAGTCGGGGAAGATGAACCCAAGGAGAGCCCAATAATCTCACTGAATTGAGGAGACAGAGATTGAAAAGGATAAATTTTCCAAAATTCGCAAGACAGAGTACTGCAGAGGAGGGAGGTAGTTACACCGAGACCTTCAGAAGTCGGCACGGGGTCCTTTGAATTATCGGCTGAGGATCAATCCTGTGTGTGGGTAAGCAGAAGCCCTACATGAACTGGCAAGAACGTATTCCAGGAGAGGACAGTACTGTTTGGGGAGCTGTACGCCAAATAGCCCCGAGGGCTCTCATGAGGCCACAAGTCACATTCGTGGTCACCAGCAGAAGTGCAGGAGCTTTGTTAGAACACGGAGCAGGTTCAGTAGGGACCTAGGAGGACAGGCTTCAGATACTAATCTAAATTATTCCTACAAAAAAGGCTACTCCAGGTCCACCAAACGAGTTTAAAAGTCAGCCTTGAAAGGATTGAACTAACCTGCAAGTAACTAAATACCTGCCAGAAGAAAACTGAGCATTTTTTGGCGGAGTACAACAAAATCCAGCACCCCAAAATACAAAAGTCATAATGTTCAGTAGTCAATAAAGACAACCAGACATATAAAGAAGCAAGAAAGTGCAACGCATACCCTGGAGAAAAATCAGTATACAGAAACAGACTCAGAAATGACAAGCAACGGTATCAGCAAACACATCTTTTAAGATAGCTGTTGTGATACATTTTTCAAGGATGTAAAACAAAACATGGCTGTGATGAGAAGAAAAATGGAATATTAAAATCAAATGGAACCTCTCGGGATGAAAAATGCCAATATCTGAGATAAAATTTTATTGAATGAAATTAATAGCAGATTAAACAATGCAGAAGAAAAGATCGATACACTTTAAATTATAGTAATAAAACTCCATGGAATGAATGAACAGAGCCTCTTTGACAATGTAAAGCTCTCTGACATACACGCAATTGAAGCCTCAGGGTGGGGTTGGGGTAGGAGCAGAAACTCTGCTTGAAGAAGTGAGACAAAATTCTCTCCACACTTGACAAAATTATAAACCCACAAATCCAAGAAACCCAATAAACGCCAAGCGGGACAAACACAAAGAAAACCACACGATAGCATATTATAATCAAATTACTAAAACAAACAACACAGTGAGAGAGAGAAAATCTTAAAAAAAAAAAAAGACACATTGCATTAAAAGAATAAAGACAAGAATGATGTCAGACTTGTCATCAGAATCCACACAAACCAGAAGATAATGTGTGCCTCTTCTAAGTACTGAAAGACAAAAGACTCCTCAGCCTAGAATTCTAAAACCAACAATATCTTTCAAAAAAAAAAAACCAAAAAACAAAGGTGAAATATGGACTTTCTTAGGTAAATAGAAGCTGAGAGAACTCATCACCAGCAGACCTTCATGAAAAGAAACGTTCCAGAAATTTCTTTAGGCAGAAGGAAAACGACATTACCTGGAAACTTTTATTTCCAATGAAGAAAAGGATGCTTGCAAGGGATAATATGTGAGTAACAACACACACTTTCTCATCTTTTAATTAATTTAAAAAAATAGATGGCTTAAGGCAAAAAATAATGTAGGACTAATTGCTTTAGCCAATTAAGTGTGAGCAGACGTGAGCTGTGCCCTATCGAAGCAGAAGCTTTAAGAGGCGTCATGCAGTTCCACCATCATTTCTTTCCCTTTGCCATGAGAACAGCCAGATCTCACTACAGAGAAGACATGTAAGTGGGCAACACACCTTTGCTACTGGACAGCACCAACATGTGGGGGGATGTTTGTTACTGCAGCGCAGCACTGACTGTTGCACAGTCGCTGGGCTAGGCGGTGACTCTGCTGAAGGCAGGACTGGGATTTTGTTCACGATGTCTCACTGGTATTCAACGAAGCAGAGGCACTGGGAAATGAGTATTGAGTGAATAAAACAGTGGGTTTGAGACAACAGATTCTAAAGGTAGACAGCCTGAGTCTCAGTCCCACCTGCCCCTCTGACTAGCTGTAATTATAATAAGAATAACAGTTTGCTGAGTGCCTGTCATGCGTCAGGGACTTTAAAAATCTCTGTGCAGATGGTGAGTCGGAAAGAATGTCGGTCCTGGGGTCAGAAGCCTGAGTTCCAGCCCAGCTTTGCCATGTACTCTCTCAGAGGCGTGATACAAGGTGCTTTACGTCCCACAGTGCCTGGCGCGTTGTACGTTCAATACATGTTAGCTGCTGTGATCGGGAGAGATCTGTCACAGATGAGGAATGTGAAGCTCGAGAGCCCCCCCTCCCCCGACAGGGAAGATCAGACCCATGGCCATGACTCTCCAATGCCATGTTCATGACCTCGTCCCCGTGCCTCACTACTGACCCAGAACAGTGTCCACATAGAGACAGCACAAGTGGGGTGTTGAACCACCCGCACCAGCCAAGGGGGGCACAATAAAAGTAAGGGCAGGGCAGAGGACATGTCCAGATTTGGGGGGCGGTGCAATTGTAAAACAAGCATGTAGCCGCATGCCTGGCACACAGCAAACAGTGCGTGCCCCGGAAGTGGCTGAGATTTGAAGCCCTCCCCTGCTGCTTTTCCATCTGCATTTCCTGAACCTCTTCTGTCCCTTCATACTTTCTTTGTTGATAACAATTATTATTAATAATGACATAGCAAACATCTATAGATTGTGTCGCATGTTTAAGAGGCATTGCCTCATTTAATCATGCCAACAACTCTATTTTTTTTTAGATTTTACTTTTTATTTATTTTTAGAGAGAGGAGAAGGGAGGGAGACAGAGAGGGAGAGAAACAGCAATGTATGGTTGCCTCTCACATGGCCCTCATGGGGACCTGGCCTGCAACCTAGGCATGTGCCCTGACTGGGAATCGAACTGGGACCCTTTGGTTCCCAGCCTGCGCTCAATCCACTGAGCTACACCAGCCAGGGCCCAACAACTCTATTAAGGGAAGTGCCACGATGCCCCAGCCGGTGGCCCGGTGGGTTAGAGCATCATCCCAGTGCACCAGGGTTGCGGGTTTGACCTTGGCCAGCGCACACAGAGGAGTCAACTGGTAAATGCCTAAGTAAGTGGAACCACAAATCGATGTTTGCTCGCTCTTCCCGTCTTTCACTAAAACCAATCAATAAAATTAAAAAGAAAAGAAAGTGCCATGAGGACCATTCCTGTTTCACAAATGAAGAAACTCGGATCAAGGGGCTCGCCCAGGAGGAGGCGCTGAGTCAGGGAGAACGGCGGGGTCTGCACCCAGGCAGAGCCCCCGCATGTCATCGCCACACTCCACGCAGCCCCCCTGACCCCCCCGCCCATGCCACACAGAACGACCCTAGGAGCCCAGTGCCAGACCGTCCACCTGGTCATCCCCTGTACTTTTGCAGGTAGGGAAACCGAGGCCAAGAAAGATGACTCAGCTCCCTGAGATGCTGTGGTGTCGGTTTGAGAGTATTGGCCCCGAAGCCGGTCAGCCTGGGTCTCAGGACCGTCTGTCTGCCCCTCCAACGAGCTGTGTAACCTTGGCTGAGTTAACTGTTCCGTTGTCATGCCTCAAGTCCTTAACTTACTGGTATTAACTAGTTGCTATGTTTGCAACTGAGGTTAGTTATTAACGTCTTGTTATGTAAATAAGCCAAAGATGGTCTCTGAGTATTGGCTGGTAGGTTGTTTATTTCTCCACTGCAGATGGAGACACATTAGCGCAAAAGCCTACCAGTGCCAAACAAATTTTCACACGTTGTTTCAAATATAGCCCCAAGAAGCGGATTTTTAGCTATTTAGAGCCTTTCTGCTTTGCATACTCCCCAAAGCTGTGCCCAACATCTGCTAGCCACAGACAAGATAAGCCCTGGGAAATAAAGACCCCCAGCCACTGGCTGCTCTCTGACTGAGACTCCCCACTGGGCTGCTGACTGACATCACCTGGACACCTAAGTCCCCTCCAGGCTCCCCCTCATCCTGCAGGAGTTCCCTTGCCTGGTCACCTTCTGAGTGCCTGTCCCTTGTACTTCGGGACTGTTGCCTGCTGTGACAGGCTTCCCCTGTCAGCAAACAGGTCACTGTGTCCCCCAGGAAAGCCTGTGTGTGCTACTGCCACCTAGTGGTCATATCTTTTCCTTTGATGAGCCCCCAGGCCCCTTGACTCCTCCCCACATTACCCATTTGTCTACTTGTCCTGGATCCCATTACAACTATTCCAGCGCTTCATCCACAATGAAAACTAAGTGCAAGTGGAATAACTGGAAGTAATGAGAGCAGGGAGGAATGTCCTCCCCTATGTCTATGTACAACCCTCACCTTTGAGGCAGGCCCCTTGTGTCTGGCTATGGAATGGGTCCTCATGTATTTGTCTGGTTGGCTTCTAGCTCCTCATCCTCCTAATAAAAGAAACTCTCTTTTCCTTTTGTGGAAACACCCATCCCCACTTGTGGTTCACGTAGGGCCGACCCCCCTCCCAGGTCCCAGAGGTGGACACAGGGTCTAAGCGTGGCCAAGGTGAGAATTTGTCTCCCTGGCAACAGCGGCTGGTTTAGGAGAGGGCACGTAGCCCAAACGCAGCCACCGCAATGGAATCCCAGGACCCTTGGCCAGGGCTATTAAGAAGGAGCCTCTTCGTCGCCGGGATTGCTAAGCGGGTGGATCTGCAGTTTTGCTGGGGGCCTTTGTACCCGTCCTCTGAGGAACCTCACCTGAAAACTAAACCTCCTGAGGTGAGGGCAACTATCACTGGCAGACAGGGAAAGAGGTTCTTGTCGCATTGGGACGGCATCGGGGTCAGCCACAGGCTTCTCAGTTAGGTGGGTGGTACCTCCCCTTCGTTTCATTAGCTCACCTGGCTTGGGTTTCCACCTTTGGCAACCGAGAAGCCCTGCTGACTGCACGAGCCCATGCTTTTTCTTCAAGGCCATAGGACTGCACATGATTATTTCTTTAGTGTCTGTCCAACTCAGTGGCAGACTGTCTACTCCTTCCATTGAGAGGTAGAATGTAAATCTGAGTCTGGCTGGTCCTGGTGACACAGTTATCCAACAGTAAGGGGCAGAGGTGACACTCGGGGATTTCTAAGGCCAGGTCCTAAGAGGCCTCGCAGCTCTGCGCGTCAGCTTGGCTCACTCACTCTGGGAGAAGCCGGCTGCCATATAAAAAGTCTCACTACCCTGAGACCACGGAGCATGGGGGAAACCCGCGTGGCTGGACTGCACAGAGAGAGGAAGTGACGTCCCACCAGCCTCAGTGCCTCCGACCATCCATCCAGCCTAGGTTCCAGATATGTGGGCAAAGACGTCATCTTGAACATGCCAATCCCAGAAGATGCAACATACAGAAAAGCCAAGAAATCCGGCCATCGCCCTACCCAAGGCCCTTGACACCCGGCCTCGGCCACCTTCACTGTTCAGGTCTCCCCCGATGGGGCCTCTGTCACCCTGGAGCCAAGCAGAGCTGGCCCTCCGCACCACCCCACACTCCGGGCCCACAAAGCCATGAGCACAGGGAGGTGCTGATCTTCACTGCTCGGTTTTGGGACAGGCTGTCACCGGCAGCAGGTGAGAGTGCCACCCTCACTGAAGTGTGAGCCCCGAGAAACCCGCAACCGCATCTCCTCAGCAGGTCCCCGGCGCCAAGCACAGTCCCGACACACGGCAGTGCTTAAGTAAACGAACGCTTGTCCAACAGAGAAAGGGAGAATGGATCGATGACGGGAAAGGCCAAGTTCACTCCACTTTGTCCCCTCCACCACCCATCAGCCTAGAATCAGGTGTTAGGCACATTCTTCTCCATTTGGCCTATGAAAATTTCAACCAAATAATACCATTTTAAAATTGTATGATGGATTACAGAATGAAGAGCCATGTGTATGCTTTCTTACTTACATGAGTTTAAGAAATTGAGTCATAAAAACTACTTTATCGGGTTGATGGTTCTACATGTAAAATGATGTCAAATTCATTTTGTGTTGTTTTGGTCTACAAATTTGAAGAAACATGCGTGTCTACAGCTGGCTTATTTATATGAAGTGCTCATTTGATTTCAATGTACATTAATGAGTATTTATTTGCGTTTCATAGGAGGATGGCACATTCATGGTTTGGCAGAAGAAAAAACTAATGAGTTTCAACATTTTATGTCATTAGCAAAAATAGAAGGTGCACATAAAATTCCTTCAAGTTTTCAGGAGAGGAATAACAGCTTACCACATTGTGTCTCTGTTTTTATAGGTCAGATGAAGTATTGAACATGAAATAATAATATGACCCTCACCACTCATTTTATGCAGACGCGTCCAGATGTCACTGAGACGGCTATTGTACATTTTTCTAGAAAAATATACTAAATGAATCAAATCATGGGACAGAGCCTCACCACCAGAAGCTCCCTGATTTTATGGTCTTGTCATTTGTACGGCCCGCAGACATTAACACAGGATCGCATTTATCCCTACTTGTTCAACACCCTCGCTTCCCATGCATCTCCAATTCTACGCTGCACTCTGCATTAATACGCTCATGAGTTTCCAGTTCTTGCTTTAGTATGGTCTCATTAAATAAATGAAGCCTAAATAATTCAGGTATTTTCCCCCCATTGTTACAATAAAACTCATTCTGCAAGTCAAAAGTTGATATTGGAGGCAAGGATGTGGAGAAATTGAAACCCTCATTTATTGCTGGTAGGCATGCTAAGTCGGGGGGGGGGGCGCTACAGGAAAGTCTGGCAGTCCCTCAACTAGCTGCACACAGAATTTCCGTGTGAACCAACAACTCTACTCTTAGGTACGTAACCAAACGAACTGATAAAAAAAGGTGTTCCAGAAAACGCCTGGCCACCAACGTTCACAGCAGCACCAGCCATAGTAGCCAAAGGCAGAAACAACCCGAAGGCCAGCCAGCCGATGAACGGATGAACCCAACGTGGCATCCACACGGTGGATACCATTTGGTCATAAAAAACGATGAGGTGCTGACAGGCTACCCCAGGGGCGGACCTGGAAAACAGCACGCTGAGTCGAAGATGCCAGTCACAAAGGCTACGCATCGCACGCCGTGTGCAGCACAGGCAAGTGCACAGAAACAGCCAGACGAGCGGTGGACAAGGACAAGGGGAGGGAGGACAGCGGGACTGCTCCGTGCGTACAGAGTCTCCCTCCACAGCGATGAAACATTCTGGCGCTAGGCAGAGCGGACGGTCACACAAAACTGCCCACGTCCTCAATTCCCCCAAATGGCGCACTTTAGAACGGTTCGATGGTACGTGTTACGTGGTTTCTATTTTGCAACAACTTAAAGAACGTTGGGCAGCCAGTGCAACATCATACATTTTTAAAAAATCAATACTGAAACATATTCCCAGAATCAGACGCTTGCATGGACCCTGCCATGTAAGGAGGACACTGTTGACCATCTTACACGATTTGTCTTTTGGCAAAGAAGCCAGTACGAGAGAAGCCAGTATGCTACCTCGGCACCAAAGGAAACGCTGTGAAGTTGCACTCCCGGTCAGATTAAAAAGTAAGCAACAAAATAAACCCTTAGCACCAAGGATTTGACTTGCTGATGACGAATTTACTGCCAACTTCTTTAAATGGATAGATTTGCAAGAGACGCAGAGTCGCGTGGTGGGAGCTGAGAAACGCAAGGGGATTTAGAGGCAGAACAAGGACGGAGCAGGAGCGGCAGTGCAGGCCAGGACGAAAGCAGCAAGTGTGCGCCGTGCAGTGGAGGGAGTCCACCCAGGCACGGCGGCGGCAGAGTCAGACCCTTATGGAACCGGGAGGGCTTGAGAGTGACGGACCTCAGCTCCGTGAGGAGCTGGAGTGGGCCCCACGGAGGGGATGTGGCACTGGCCACACCTGGGAAGATGACGTGGGACCTGAGTCTTAGGAACCCGAGCCCATGGCCAGAGAGAAGCTTGGGGACGTCTCTCCTACCACAACCCATTGAAGGAGGCCCATCATTTAGGGAAGTTGGTAAACTTGGAGTAGTGACTTTATGTCCTTGGGCATCACTTTTCTCATGTGTCGCATGGATATAAAGCCGTGTCTGCCCTGGCCAGGTCGCTCAGTTGGTTAGAGCATCATCCCAGACACCCGAAGTTTGTGGGTTCAAACCCAGTCAGGGCACTTACCTAGGTTGCAGGTTTGATCCTTTGGCAGGGTGCGCATGGGAGGTAACGAATTGGTGTTTCGCACGTTCATCTTTCTCTCTCTCTCTCCCCCTCTAAAATCAATAGATACATCCTCGTTGGGTAAGGATTAAAAAAGTGCCATGTCTACTTCACAGTGATGAAGATTAAATTAATTAATGTGATAAGGTCCTTAGAACAGTGCTGGCCTAGAGTTACGACTCAGTGTTCATACTCAGCGATCATCATCACGATTATTACTCTGGCCACAGCCTGGTTTCCATGACCCTGGAGCAGGCCTAGTCCCAATGTGGTGCTGAGTCCACCCTGCCACACAGGGATGCTCTTGGGCTCACCGTCCCTGTAGCACTGGAGGCTTGCTGGGAATCAGCCCCTGACCACTCCCCAGTGCTGCTTGCCCAGCCCGCCCTGACATGTCCCCATTCCGCCCTCAGCCACTGTCCCCAGCCCACCCTGACATGTCCCCATTCCGCCCTCAGCCACTGTCCCCAGCCCGCCCTGACATGTTCCCATTCCGCCCTCAGCCACTGTCCCCAGCCCACCCTGACATGTCCCCATTCCGCCCTCAGCCGCTGTCCTTGACCAGCACTGTCCGGTGGTCTGAACAGGCCCTGAGATGTGGACTGAAGTTAGGTGGCAGGGAGACCCTGTTTGAACGGGCGGCCATGTCCTCGGGTACAGCCTGGATGTAGACGCGGCAGCCGGAGGGGCAGAGACAGGAGAGACAGGGGCACAGAGCAGCCGTGAGGACGGCTACCTTTCGCGTCCTTGCTGCCCATCCATTCTGAGACCGAGTTGCCTCCTCTCCCCTCCTTTTCCTGAAGCTTGCTTAATTAAATCGGTTTCCACATGAAGAGATCCCTACGGGATGCGAACCCCATATCTGAGCTTCTTTGTACCATTGCACTATCTGCCTTCAATTTCTCAAGGCTGCCAGACAACACAGGAATGGGGCTCTCTGCTTGGGCTGGCGTTTCCCACGCCTTGCTCAGAGGATGGTGGCAGTAACACCCAACACACCACCGCCACGGCCACCAGAGACGGCACCTGCTCCTTATTAAGGTCAGCACTGTGCTGAGCACGTGGTACGCATCGTCGCGTTTCAACTTCACATAACTCAGGCTTTAGGTCCTATTGGCTCCATCCCTCTGCTGGGGAAACTGAGGCTCGACAGTATGGGTCAGTTGGTCCCACCCACACAAGCAAATACTGTGAAAGACCCCATGGCCCTCTGGTTCTCCCTGCTGGACTGGACAGGCACCACCAGGTCGGGGGAAGAGTATAACAATCTACTGCTTCACTAAATCTACGGAGTGTGGGGTCTAAGATCCAACAATTTGGTATTCAAGCAACACAACCTGGAACCATATCCTCTCCATTCACCGCTGCAGTAAGAAATCTGGGTGCCTGCCAGTGGCGCCCATTTCTGTCAGAGTTAACACAAAAGGCCACCTCCACTGGAACGGGGCCCTGGGCACTCTCCTGCAAGCAAGCAGCAGACAAGCATCGACTTGCACAAAGACAGGAGGTACTTTCCCTCTCAGTGCCCCCCTCTGTGGGGCCACACGAAGCCTGGCAACATTGCGGAGCCAGAAGACTTGTCCGGGCAGAACGCGTGCGTTTTTATTGGAATGCCTTCATCCAGGTAAAGGCTGCAATGAAAAAACGGGCTTTGGCTCGAGGAGGAAGAAGTGGAGCCAAGGACATGTCACCCTAATGGTGACAGAAGATTGAACGCTATAACCGCGGTCCCGATGGGACTTGCTCTCCACTGGCAGGAGTTGAACTCCAGTCCTGGAACCAACTAGTTTCCTGAAAAGAAGCGGAGAGGCCACGCCTGTCCGGTGGTCCAGGGCATCTCCCGCTGGAACGGTACCGACGGCGGTTCTGGGGCTCACACGCTTGGCTGCCCTATTCCCTCCAGGCCCCGAGTCCAGCCTGGATCGCCACCCCAAGGCCTTTCGCCCCTTTCCTTCCTCATCCTTCCTTATTTCTCTGAATTCTGTTTTCCACAGGTTTCCAGATTTCACCTTTGTACTGATGGCAGTAGCTCAGCCTTCCTTTTCCAACGAGACTACCGGTCCCTTGAGCTGGGATGAAAATGGCCTGTTTTCTCTCTGCCAGTGCCCAGGGGCGGGGAGGGCCCAGCGGAGGCTGGCCATTCTTTCTGTGACAACACAGGCACAAAGAAACACGGAGTGGAGTGCAAAATTCACGTGGAATTTTAAAACGAAACACTAGGTTTCAGAGAAGGTTCCTGCTCTGTTCTGACAGGGGGGGCGGGGGGCGCTCCCAGTTCTCGTCCTGCTCCAGTAGCTGTGTTTGATGGCCAGGTTCAAGGTTGCCGGAGGGGTCACCTCCAGCCCAGACATGTCTTGGCCCTTTCACAAGCCTAGAGGGCACTCTGGCCCTTCCACTCTTCACACGGAATTCGTCACTTAATCTTCACTTTCTACCTGAGTTTATAAAAGAATTTTTTGACGTCTAAATGAAATAAATTGAAAAAGTGAATTCCCCGACTATGCAAAACGCAACATAAATCAAACAAAATTGAATAAAACAGAAGACCTGCTTTTAATAACAGAACATTTGCAAGTAGCACGACAATTGTACCTAAATAAGCACCACTTTCAGAGAGAGCGCGTAAAGAGTTGAACTCTGGTGGATTCAAATATAGCACAAATGTGTTTACCAAACAATAATATTATCATTACTATTAAGAATAATAATAACAAGAATAATAACAAACCACTCCTACTGACTCACGGTACCACTCGCACTAGTGCCGACCTCTGGTCAGAATGGGAACCACAGTCCTCACGCACCGAGCGCCGGCTGTGCTCCAGGGCCCATGCTCGGTGTGTGCGGTGCTACAGTCCTTACAAAAACCCGATGAGGGCCTGGTGGCCTGGATTTTGCAGATGAGGAGCTTGAGGATGGAGACATCCCTTGTTCAAGGTCATGCAGGCACTCCAGAGCAGAGCCGGCAGCCCGACCCTGTGTGGCCCACCTCCAAGGCCCTGGACCAGCACGGGAAAGCATCAGCAAAACCACCTGGCTTGAGGTTATGAAGTGAGGTGCACCCTGTGAGTTATTTGACTTGAGGAAGCTAGGGATACCCGTTCTGATCTTACCCACCTTCCACCCTCTGTCAGCTGTTGATGCCATCACGAGAGCATCTGCCGGAAGGTGCTTAATAGCCCGCAGGGGACAACAGTCACCATCCACGGAGACTGGGTGGCAGCCCGGCCTGCTCGTGGAGACCTGTCTCGAGCTTTTGCCAAAGACGCTGAGCTGCGAACGATGCGGTCAAAGCGCCAAGGCCCCAGGCACTACGAGGGCAACAGGAGCCCCTGTGAGCCGGAGGCTGTGGGGACAGCAGACTGTCCTTTCCTTTCCAGAAAGGATCCAGAGAGAACCCACCCCGAGTGGTTTCCTTCACTTTGGGAGGCACCATAACCTCAACACCTGATGTCGGGGGGCTGCTGACATTTTATCATGCGAGGCCGGAGGCAGCCTCGTGCAGCTCCAGGACACCTCTGCATGCAAACGCGGTTGAGAGACTCCGGGGAAGCCAGGCGAGCTGTGACCGGGAGGCATCCCACCGGCCGTCCCGCCAGCCGTCCTGCCAGCCGTCCCGCCAGCCGTCCGTGCCAGAGGTGCAGAGCCTGGAGCAGGAGGAGCAAACTGCATGTTAAATAGGCCCTGGCACCCCTGCTTTTCACTGGACACCTGGCTTTCCATAGGAACGGACTGTCTCCCTGGGCCACACGTGCCCTAAGCACAGCATGACAAGGAAACGGGGGTCGGCAGAGGAACGTGAGCCTCCCCGTGTCCCAAAGTGGAAGAAAGTTCCCTAAGCAAACGACAGACAAGGAATGTCAGCGATGCATAACTCTGGCTGCATCAGCGTGACACGCAATTCCTGATCCTGGGTGTTCTGTGACAGATTAAACACTGAGAAGATGTCACCAAGACAGAAAATTTTAAAGAGGAAAAACTACGACCCTTTGGCCTTAATTTATCACACAATTGTGCTTCGCAAGTGGAATCATCTCATAAAAAAGACCAACATCGTGGAACAAGAATCCACAGCGCTCCCCGTCACGGCTTCATTTCAAAGAAAGCGACTTCCAAAAAATCAAAATGAGTGTCCTTAGAAGCGAAATACTCCCCAAAGCCCGTCTTCTTGATTGTAAGAGGGAACGCACGGTCCCCGGCAGGCGGCGTGGCAGAGAGACGGCGTGAATTCTCATACACACGTGTCCAGACATGCCTTCCTCTTCCCGCAGAGCATTCGACTTTAACGGACCTTCCTCAGGAAGAGCCCAGCAGAAGCCAGCCTAGCAACGGGCCAACTGATGGACAAATACGCATGAAGTTCCTGCCTGGCACCAGCCCCCTCGCTCCCCCTGAACCCCCACAGGAACCCGAGTCCGGTTGCAGTCATACTGATCCTCCCACATGGACCAGGGCTGGGTGTGGCGCGGGGGTGTCAATGCTCAGTAAACATTTTAAAATCATTTTGAAGGGGAAAAAAACAACAGTGAATGGGGTTTCTCCTTTTCCAAACAGAGGGTGCAATTTATGGACCCAGAGCCCCCTGAAAAAATAAGCGCGAACTAAATAAATGAAGAAAGGAATTTGGAGATTCTGCACTGTTTTACTTAAGTGCTAAGAATTAATTCTTTGCTCGTAGAAAAGCTTTCTCAAAGGAAATCTCATTCTTGATTTTAATTGCCATCTATACTATTCTATTACTTTTGGTCTGTTAATATTTTAAAAGCATTTCATTTTACTAGCTCCTCACCTGTATTCTAAAGTTCATCAAGAAACCACTTTGCATATTGAAAAAATTCTGTTTTAGCATAGAGTTTAGAGGGTGTCCAACCTTTTGGCGTCTCTGTGCTATACTGGAAGAAGAAGCGTTATCTTGGGCCGCACATTAAATACACAAACACCAACGAAAACTGATGAGCAAAAGAAAGGGTTTTAAGTAAGTTTACGATTTTGCGTTGGGCTGCATTCACAGCTGTCCTGGGCCGCGTGTGGCCCACAGGCTGCAGGGTGGCCGCCCCCGGCAGAGATTTATTTATGGAAGGGATAAAGAAGTCAGTTGGCATGGAGCCATATTTTTGTTTTTCCAGGTAAATTTGTTTTGATTGAAAGACACTTGGTTTTTCAGTCAACAGATATGGTGGCATCACGGTTAAAAGTCAGACTTTGGAATTTTAAATTTGGAATCTTTCACTGGCTAACTACAGGCCTTGGGCAGGTTAACAGGTCTCTTTGAGCCTCAGGTTCCTCATCTGCAAAATGAAAATAAAAACACTGTCTACCGCGAAGGGTTGCTGTGAGGACTGAAAGAATCACTACATGTAAAGAATTTACACCAGTGCCTGACCCGTGGCAGAGACCCATGAACTCACTGCGTCTTTAATACTACTAATTCTACTACAGTGAGAAAGGCAGGCAGTAACGACTACTGTTGCTGTTTATAAAGTTCAGATCGAACAGCAACGGACAATGGAGACGCCGTCTGCCCTCACGGAGCTGACTGTGTGAAGGGGGACTGGCAGTGAGCAGGCGACTCCAAGTGTAAGTTGTTCTGTGACTCGGAGCACGGAGGCCACAGGAGGAGGTGACATGCCCGCATGCAAACCAGCGAGGGAACATCTTATGGACCTGCACGGATAAGTTTTTATTGCCTGCCGTCATGGTCTCCACAGGCATCAGCGCCCTTCCATGGAGCCAAGAATTCCAAATTGAGCATGAAGCTCACCTAAATTTTTATTGCTTTTGAAAATATTTCTTTAACAAACCTATTTCAGACTTCCAGCGGGAGACAGAGGCAGAACCCGCTAATTTACCTGCTCGCTCTCTCAACATCCAGTTAAGATGATAGTAAATGTATTGAAAAACAAAACAAAACAAACAAATCTGCAAAATAAAGGAAAAGGAAAAAAAGGTTTGGAAAACATTTAGTAGCATGGAGCAGAAGGACAAGCAGATCTGAACAACCAGAACCTCACCCAGGAGGCGAGGAGGCCAAAGACCAACCTGCCTGCGGGCATCCGGCACCCGGGAGGCAGGATGCCCGCTCAGTCTGCCCACGTTTACACAGCCAGGACACTGCCCATCACAAATCCCTTGCCCAGGCTGAACACTGAAGAGGATGATACACTGAGTCTCTGGACTCGGGAACACCAGGCACAGTTAAAGGCAGGGGTACTGTATTAAAAATCAGGGGCTCAATAAAAGTTGGCTAATATATTACATGTTGAGAACCCCAGCCTTCCTCTCTCACTCAGCCCTGATGAAGATGAAGTTGCCAATGAGGGTGATAATTCCCTCTAACACCCAGTTAGTGTTTATTTCATTTCAGGGACTTTTCTAAGTGCTTTATGTATATTAATTCATTTAGTCCTTGTAACAATGCTATGTTAGGTGGAGGTTAGAATCTTCTCCTACCTCCCATTTTACATCAGAGGAAATTGAGGTACAGAGAGATGGTTACTTTCCCAAGGTCACACACTAAGAGCTCGAGTTGGGTTTTAGTTCAGGCCGATGGCAGGCAGGATGGTTAGACTCAGGGCGTGGGGCTGACATTCTCCTGCAGAATGAACCAGCCAAGCAGATGTGAGCTTTGGATGCTGGAGATGCTGGCATTACGGGTTCTCCGATGAAACAGCTCAGCCGCATTGCCTTATGAAAGGCCCACAATCCACCAGCTGTCCCCCGTGCTTAGAACTGATGACCTATTTAGTGTCACCTCAGAAACACATGCAGATAGCAAAGGATCACCAGATACAAGAGGAAAACCTTCAATGAGAGAGAAAAAGAGGTAGGAGGGAAGGAAGGGAAAAAGAAAAGAAAAAAAGAGGGAGGGAGAAAGAAGAGACGGAAAGCAGAGGAAAGAGACTTTGCAGGGAGATGAAAACTTTTTATTTTATTATTTAGAAGATTTTATTTATTTTTAGAGAGAGGGGAAGGGAGAGAGAAAGAGAGGGCGAGAAACATCGATGCAAGAGAGAAACATCCATCGGGCATGCACCCTGACCAGGAATTGAACGGAAGACCCATGACTTTGCAGGACAACACCCAACCCACTGAGCCACACTGGTCAGGGGAAATGAAAAGTTTCTAAAATTCTCACTGATGTCCACAGAGGGAATACCTTCATGGAATTTCAGACATTAGAAACAAAGACATTACCCTACAACCATCGGAAAGGGAAGGGAAGGGAAGGGAAGGGGAAAAAACACTTCCTGTATTAGTTATCAGCGGGATAAAGCAGCCAACATTTGCCATCCCACACGGTCTCTGAGGGTCAGGAACCTGGGCATGGCTCCGCTGGGTGGCACAGCCTCCAGGTCTCTGGGGAAGGTGCAGCCAAGCTGGAGGCTGCCGTTGATGAAATGCCTAGTGTGTTCGAAAGCATTTAGGGAAGATTTTAGACAAGATGAAGAGTTTAGAGATGAATTATTGTTAGAATCAAAGAAAACTAAACGAGAAAAAAAACGCAATTTTTAAGTCTAAGGTGCAGTATAAAATGAAGAGCAAGAAAGTAGCAGGGGCCAACGCAGCCCATGACGGCCACGGTTGTACTACGGTCAAGGTCACAGTACAGATGCTGACTCCCGAGCTAAGCAATTTACATGTGTGGATGTGGTGCTCGGGGAGGGGGCTTATGGGAGAGCGAGTGCTCACCTTCCTTAACTGTAACCCATAGATGACTAAAAAGGAAAAAATCAAGGGAGCATTATAGATATGTTATTTAAACATCTAGAGATAAAATTTTAAAAACAGTTAAAAGGAGTTGAGAGAGATTGCCTCTGGATGCACAGTTCCTCTCAGCTCTGTCTTTAAGAAGTGATTGCTAATAGATGCATCCTGGGAGTTGAGAGTTCACACCCGCTACGGCAAACTGGCCCGGGAAGCCAGACTCAGAGAATGCCGGTGCTTCTTGCCTCCCCGTGTTCACGGCCTCGGGTGGGACACTCTCGCGCTGTTTAAGCTGATCTGCAGGGCAAGCTGGATTTGCCGGAATAAGGGGCTGTTACTTCTGAGGGTAAGTCAAAAAGAGCCTGGCATTTTCTCCCTTAGGTCAACTCACTCTGAGGGACTCCAGTTGCCACGTCACGTGGATACCCAGGAGAGTCACGTGGTGAGGAAGTGACAGATTAACAACACAACACAAAAACAGACATAGAAACAGGTATCAAACTGATAGTTGCCAGAGGGGAGGGAGATGGGGGTAGGTAGAAAAACTGAAGGGGAACAGGGTCACTGATATTGTGATGAGTTCACACAGTGACAGATGATACTAGCCTAAGTGAGGTGAACGCATTGTCAGGCACACACTTTGGTCGCTGCCCTGTACACCTGAAACTAATACAATATTGTAAACCAAGCACACTTACATGTTAACAATTCAGGACTTACCGTTTTGGGGAAGTCCATTCTCCCCAGATGGCAAACAGGGCTAAAATTAGGAAAACGTTCTAGGGCAAAGAGCAAATTCAGGGCCCTCTTGGGAAAACATGGTATAAAGATAAAGTTGAGGGTGTAGCTATAAAATCCTTTGTTCAGACCTTAGAAATATCTACAGTGGTGTCTCAGAAAGTCATTCAAACAATAGGCTTCTAAGAAGATTAATGTCCCTCAGCAGTTTTAGTAAAAACCCTAGGTAAAAAAGGGCTTATCACAGAGAGATGTGAAAAGTGGCGTTTTCTCTTAAAATAAACTCCAGTAGACTCACAATGTTTTTAAGAGATCAATACCAGCAGATACACTATCAGCTTGGACTGTAAGGGAGAGAGACAATATGGAAGCAAAAAATGTCCGTGTTCCCCAGAGTTCTACCGGCAGAAATCAGACTCACACGGGCTATCCTTTATGTAAAAAGGAACAGTGATTCGAGGCATAACCAAGAGCCCAGAGGTCGATCCAAAGCCAGGAGGAATGATTCCCACTCCTGACGTCCTACAAGGATCCGTTGAGCTGTACCTGCCTCGTTTCAGAATTTGTATGGCCTGATGCCTCCCACGTGCTTTGCACTTCCCCCTTTAAAAGCAGGAGTGTCTATGACAGTGACCCTATTCCTGTCCCACCGTCGCACGTGTGGGAAGAAGATGAGTTACTGCTTTCCTGCACAGGTGTTTCGGTCGAGAGGAATGGAACAGACAAGCTGTGCTTAAGGAATTACACTTGGATGTGACTTAGATGACAAGGTTCCAGACTTTGAGCTGATGCTAATGGGATGCCACTTAGAGGGGGGTCTTTGAAGAAGGGAGTGTACTTTGCATGTGAATCACTAGGGCACACGGTGGACTGGGGTAGCCAGCGTCCACCGTAGCACCCAATGTTTCTCGCCTCCCGGTGTTCACGCTGGTTTGCAGTGCAGGCTTCCTCCCACACTGAATGGGGTGGCCCAGTGTAACCAAAGGGATATTGTACAAATGTCGGCATCTGACTTCCAGGACTGGAACGTGAAAGTCCCTGAGGTCCCCCTCTTGCGCTCTGACCACCCACCGTGCAAGGGGCAGTCATCTGCCCTGTTGTGAACACTGCAGTCCTTCCCTGAAAGGGTCTGTGTGGCAAGGAACTGCGCCCTCCGCTGACAGCTAGGGCCACCCAGGTCCCTCAGTCGGCAGTTAAGTGTCTGATGACTCCGGCCACCACGCTGACCGAGCCAGAACCACCCAGGGAAGCCACTCGGAATCCCTGCCCTGAAGACACGGTGAGACAATAAAGGTGGCCATTGTTTTAAGCCATACAGTTTAATGTAATTTTTTATACAGCAATAGAACACTGATAGGAGATAGAATTAGTAAGTGAAGATAAACCCCTATGATATCATTACAAATGATGTCGTAGAAGAAGATGGTATGTCTTGGGGAAATATTTTAAAATGTGAGTAGTGTGACCTCAATATGTAATCACACTGCATAGAGCACCCTGTCCGCATGGCCGTATGATATATATATACACATATATACGAACCATATATACATATATACATACAGAGGATATATATGGAGTATCTATCTTTTGATCTATAACATATAAACATATACAAGTGTTAACAAGGTTTACTGCTGCTTGATGTTATCACCTATGACTGATTATCTTCTTTTCTGTATCTGCATTTTTAACTTCCCACATTGATTTTACATTAGTTATGCTATGCAATTAGATCGTAACTCTTTATTGACTGTATTAAAAATAAAAAATGGAGCTGGTGCCAGGAATCAACGGAAAGAGCGCGGGTATGTCTGCCCTGGATGGTATCTCCTTCGTCATCTCCCAGTGAGGTCAAGGGCCTGCTGTTGCATTTCAGCGGTTTGAGGCTCGGCCCGGGAATGCGCAATTATCTCTCTCCAGACTGGGAACCGATAATGAGTTTGTGCTGACCTGGCGTTTGATACCATCTTTTCACAGGCCCCATGGCATTAGCATACAAATGGACGTACAAGATGTAGGGACTGTTTCTCAGGTGATAATTCGGAGGAGAGCACAAAGGCACCGATGGGAAAGGATCGATTTCGGCAGCCCCGCGGAGTTGGATGTTCCAAGGGCACGTGGTTCTTTGTCGCAGGCCAAGTGAAAGAGCGCAGGTTTGGTTCACACAGAGACGACGCTTTCTGGTTGGGGAAACCTTGTACCGTGGAGAAGTATTAAATGGCCCCTGAGACACCAAGACGAGAAGTAAAGGTTTCAGGTTGTATCGAGTCACACAAGTTATTTGGCACCAATCTCAAGCGGGGGGCGCCGGCTGTAGTGAGTGCCATGCAAATCCCTAACAAAGAGAGGGGGGAGTTACGGTGCAGTGACAGTCACACAAGAATGGTCGGCGAGGCTCGCTGTGCGACCTTCGGCAAATCCGCGGTCTCTTAGCTGAAAAATTAAAACACATGTGCTTCCGGGAGAAAGGGCATCTGCAGCGTTGCGAGAAACCCTAAAATGCTGGGAAGATACAAAATACTGTGTCGCCACTGTTATGATAGCTGTTGCTGTTGGTATCATCATTTTCTGAAGTCGCAGAGAAATATTCAGTTCGGGAGTTTTCGGAATATACCATTTTAATCATCGGAAAGATGAGCTTTTCCTCCATTGAGGCGGTGAGTTGTTCCACATGCAAATCACACGAGAAATGTGCATCTTTTAAAACATTATATTTCCCTTCCACGTTATATCCTAGCCCTTCAATTAGGCTTTTAAAAAATCATGGCATTCCATCATGAAGATGGGCTAATATTTATTTATCTCCTTGCCTTGCTCGTTAAAATGAAGTAGGGGAATAAAATGAGCACAAACCCACAGTCGTAAAACGGAGGCTATCAGCAGCTTAGAGATTCCAACAAATTTCCGTAGGATATAAATCACATGAGGCAGTGCTGCCTAGGAAGGGGCGCCCAAGCAGGTGCAGCATCGAACAGGCCCGGGAGAGGGCGGCCAGGAGCGGGTGAAGGAGCCCAGTGAAAGCAGGCACCCCGTGGCTCTGTGGTGCTCTGCAAAGACTGGGGCCTGGGCAATGTCGTGTGTGGTGGAACGAGGGCGCTCCTGCTACGGGAGGGTGACCGAAGGATTGTGCATGGAAGCCTGGGCTGCCACCCGTGCCCCCAACCACCGAATCTTCTGCACCTCAGTGTCTCCTAAGCTGACCAAAAAATAAAAGCCAAAACCAAATCCAATCGAACAGAAGCAGAGGGCCCTTCGTCAAAGGAGGGAACTGAACCGTCTGGAGGGAACGAGGGTGTCCGACGTGGATACGGACACCTGAGGCTACGCTGCCGAGGTCCTGGCGTTTGAGGGTCTCTGGCACAATGGCTGGCCCCAGTCTTTGGCCACCATGCCAGGTCCGCCCACCACGAACACGGTGTCCCACCTGCATGTTCACCTTCTCACTCTGAAGCACAAATAGACCACCGATGGTTTCCCAACATAGAAGGACCGTCTGAAATGTGAACAAGACATTCACAAAACAAAATGACATGGCCCAGGGAAAACAAAGAGTGTAGGAGCAGAAGACAACATGCAAACAAAAGAGAATCCGGATGACATTTTATCCATAAGACAGGAAAGGGGTAGTGCGGCCACAGGACGATCAGAGAGAAAGGAAAACAGTCTTGGAAATTAAAGCTATTGTTGCCAAAATAACAATTAAATATGGAGGCTAGGTGTCCAACATGAAGGTCATCTCCCAGCAATGAAGTCAAGAGTCCGGGGAAGAGAAGGGACAGGGAGGGGGCGGCAGGAACAAGGAGGAGGACGCCATCAAACACTAATGGCAGCGCACACCAGCATCGACAGGAACAAACCTGAAGTTCAAAGAGGTCGTGAGAACAGGTGGCCACAACAGTAATAATAGCTATAGGTTATCGAGAATCTACTATGTACCGGGCACTACTTTCAAAAGTTTTACACGGAGTGCCTTATTTAATCCTTTCAGTAATTCTAAGAGGTAAAGTCCATTTTTATCCCCATTTTACACCTGAGAAAATGGGGGCACTGATCGGTTAAGACACTTGCCCAAGCTGGCAACTGGGACGACCAGAACTCAAACCCAGGCACACGTGCCCCGTAACCTGCACTCTTGAATAGATTACTAATGATCGCTCCTAGAGCACGCTCACTTAGACAAAGCATTTTGAAATTTAAGAAGACCGAGGATAAGGAAAATATTCCAACATCTTCCACAGGGAGGAAAAAAAATGAAAAGGTACCAACAAAAGAATAAAAATCAGATGGCTATTAAGTCACACTCCACATCCTATAAGATTAGAAGAAGACCATGAAGCAATCATTTCCAAGTTTTGAGGAAAAACTAATTTTATCCTATAACTCCACGCCCCCCAAATTATTAGTCAACTCTGAGGACAAAATAAAGATATTTTTGGACCTATGAGGGCTTAGGAAGTTTACCCCCACATCTTCTCCTTGAGCGTTATCTGTGGATCGCTCCAGTACATGGGGGGTAAAGTTAGGAAGCGCACGCCAGGCTCCGGAACCAGTGCACACAACCAGAAGACTGGGCGTGTTCCAGACAGGGCGTCGCGACGGTACAGGAGACCTGAGAGATCAGAGCCGGAAAGCAGGAGGGAAGCGTCCCCTGGAGAAAGACATTCAGAAATGACGAGGGATTAAGAGCCGATACTTGGGGAAGTAGAAAAATGGTTAGGATGAGATAAAGTCAGACAAAGAAAACAACAATGATTCCGAAGTTGGAGGGGGAGGAAGCTGCATAGAACAAGGACATGCAAACAAGGTAGACGGTTTGTCACGATGCTGTGACCTAGGTACTAAGCAGAGTTCATTAGTTTTATCAGGGGTGTGCTTTACAGTTAAAGTAACTGAAGTCAAGAGAACACGAAAGCAGGAGAATGCTGGAGGTCGAAGCTATGACAGCAAGGGCACGGGTAATGACCTTAAGGTAAAAAGTTCATCTTATCAGGATATGATCTCAAATGCATTTAAAAAAAAGAAATAAAGATACGATGTGAAAGTAACCAAGACAGGAGCTTAAAGGGACATACTATTATGTCCATCTATCCAGAGTCTCTAGAAAAAGTTACCTTTTCTGGGAAGTTCTGGCAGACGCGGTGTGCTAAAGTGAGAGAATAAACCGAGGCAAGAAGCAGATCTGCTCTCCGGGAAATGGGGGGGCCCGGCACGGGGCCAAGGCCCAGGGGATTTCTCGAATGATGAAGCAGGAAAAGCCCCGGACAGCGGCTCGGGAGCAGACGTGGAGAGCCACTAGTCCAAGCGGATCAGGAGGATACAGCAGCCCTACCTCCAAGACGAAGATGGGAAAGAGAGATCATCCGGTGTGCTTGAACACGTTTGCAGGAGATTTGCGATCACAGATGAGGGCTGCAGATTGGATTGCCACGTACATAGAAAACGAAGGAGGAAATAAAGGACAATTGTAAACTCCATGGAAAACCAATTGTTTTCTAGACCAGAAGTAGAACCATGACCGGATTGTCAATAACACGGATACTCTCGTAGTAACAGAAACCCCGAGTGGTCATTTCACAGAAATGCTGACATAATCGCTTTGGAGGGACCGAGGCGGTGAGGATGCGTGTGGGCGTGGGTGTGGCGGGGGGGTGGGGAGGGTGGTAGGAGCACCCAGCCTCTGAACCCTCACCTTTCACCGCAGGAACGCAGACGTTAACACGTAAAACTCCCAAATACCAAAGCCATACCATAGGCGTGTTTTTCGGAAATAGGGAGGTACGCGCAGTGAGAGGAGGAATGAGTCGGAAGCGGATGTTTTTCATTTCAAGCCACAGAGAATCATCTGACTTTTATACACTATGCACATGAATGCTAAAATAAAAAGTTAGATTAAAAATTTCAAAACGATGGCTCAAACAACAGTGCTCTTTTTGCTTAGATATGTGGCCATTAGGGCCATTTGGAGCCACCGTCCCAAGCAATGTCCCTGGGCCCTGGCCACATTCCATTGCCACGGGGCTCAGCGGAGGGCAGCCTTGAAACCGGTGCAGCCTCATTAGGTGAAGTCCTCTCTAACTGCTCCATCCCCAAGATAATTACTGGGCACTGTGACCCACGCTGACCTCAATTAGACATGTCCTTCCTTCCAGGGTCATGACTGCTTGGCGGCAGTCCAGCCAGAGAACCAGTAAACACTTGAGAAGAAACGTGGGCCCGGTCTAACCGCAGGCATGAAAAGGCAGCTCGGGCTGGCTTCTCCTGAAAGCTTAATTACAGAGGCAGCTCCTGCAACTCAGTGCCCCGAGAAAATACACTCAGTGCTGTGGTTGTCGCGTGGAGGGGCCATGGGGTGGAGAAGGGACTGTACCATCTTCGTTGAGTGCAAGAGGCCCGCCCGCTCCGGCGGGTCCCTCTGTCTCACAGGGTGGTGGCCGTGAAAAGGAAGTGAGACAAATGCCATCTGGAGAGCTCTCCCGCTCTCTAAAGAGCTAACGGCAAGTGCGGGGGGCTGAAGCCCCTTTCTGGCTGAAGTGCCTCCTTCACACATGAGTCTTGGCAGGGATGCAAGAAATGTGCAAATCTGGCACCTCCGCCTCCTCCTGCGGTAGCAGCCACCCCACCTGGCAGGTAAAAGTGTGCAAAATGCATTGTGGCTCTTAGAGTGAGAATGCTTGCCCGTTGGGTACGATAATGGCGACACGTGTCCAAAGTCATGGTTAAGGAGCGCAAGCTCCCCATCCATTTATGTTTTCTGTTAGGAACGACCTGGTAGCTAGAGCGAAGGCATTTTTAGACTGTGCACTTTATTGGCATTTTAAACACTCCTAACCGTGAATGCATGGGGTGGTATTGAGAGTGGAGATTTTAAAGACGTCAGGCAGACACAGCTAGACATCTCAGCTGAAGGCGGCATTTTGCTGAATTGTTCTTTGTGATGGGGACGCACCGTGGTCTCGGGTTGAGCCTGTAAATCTACCTCCATCTGGTTTGAAGGCAAAGCCAAAGGGGGAAAAGGGAGGGAGGAGAGAGGGGGAGGGAGGGAGGAAAAAAAAGGAGGGAGGGAGAGAAGAGAGAAGAAAGGGAGGAAAGAGGAGAAAAAAAAATCTTTGTTCCAGAGTAGTTAAATAAACTTACATGCACCTCCCATCAAAAGTTCACCCCTTACCATGATACGAGAACAAATAATGAGGCAAAAAAAGTCTCCACTCCCCACCGGCACCAACTCTTAACATTTTCCCTCACAGCCTCCCACTCAACAGCGTCTAGCAATTTTCCATGATTTCAGTAACGGCCAAGACATTGAAACATGCAGTGGTAACAAACAAAAACACGCCATTATCCGCGCTCAGGTGTAACCTCACCACACAAAGAATTTTCTGCAGGACCTGAGAGAACTGCCTGCAGTCTCGTCCACTGCCGACATGTGCTCCCCCGCCCTCTTTTCATTCAGCTGGTCGTGGGCTCAAACCACTGCCAGCCCAGAGAGGGAGCGGCCCCCCGTGTCCCGAATCATCGAAGGCAACCTGGCTTGCAGGCGGTTTTGCCTCTCACTTCAGTGCTCTGAGGCCCGAAGGGCAAGTTCCATGCGGAGTCTGTTTTACAGCCATCACCCTCCCGGCTATGAGCTCTGGCATCACCACGATGTCAAAGGACCTGTGGGGTTTGGGGGATTTTTCATGAGTGAACCCTTTCTCGTGTCTTGCTGTGTCAGCAAGGTGTAGTGCACCCCTCTGAGGGTGGACTCTGGGAGAAGGCTGGAGCCCACAGGTGGGCACTGGAAAGCTGGGGCCCATGTGCCCCCCCCAGGCAACACACCAGGCACATGGCCCCATGAGAGCCTGTGGCTGAGCTTCCCTGAGCTGTGCCATCTCCTGTGACCCCTGGTGGCAAGACTGCCATTTTTTCTAAGCCACTACTGTTAGTTTTTTAACAGTAATCATTTCAAACAGCATCATGGAGAAGATCCAAATGCTTTCCTGCAATTTCCAAGTCTTCCAACTGCTTGTCTGGGAATTTTATGGGAAGTTTCAGAGAGTGATCTAGAAACAGCTTGGCAGGAGAGCTAAGCGGCCGGAGTGGCGCCCGCGGTGGAGAGGGATTTGGCAGCGCGCAGACTCTTGGCGGCGATCTTCCAGGGCCGCAGGGACCATCCTAGCCAGGCTTGGGCATCTGCCCGGAATTGCTGAGTACAGCCTCATTCACATGCCACTCATTCTTGGCAGGCGAGGTCCTGCAGGCTTATGTCTGCGGACCCTCCTCCACCACCTGCCAAGGATCAGACAGGACGCCTTTTCTCCCAGAGAATGAGGGCATCTTCCCAGCCAGTTGCCCATCACCCAGGCAGGTGCAGGCCTGGGCTGCTTGTCCCTAAAAGTAATTGTGACAGTGGACAGTTCGGAGAAGCCCAGAACTTCTGGAGAGGACTTACATGGGGTTTAAGAGCCACAGGTAGGGCGGGTTTACAGACCTGCTACATAAAAACAGTGAAAATGTGTTAAAAACTTACAAAGAAGAATTGGGTTGCTATTTTTTAAAGTTGAAAAGGAAAGGAAAGAAAATAAGGGAAAGCAGAAAAAAAGAGAGGACTCCTTCCCTCCTTCACCAGAATCCTAAGGCATGTGCATTATCAGAAGGGGACAGACGTCACACAAACGTCACCCAAGCGAGTCCCGCTGAAGCGTTTTCATTTTCCTACCTAACAAGACGCGCGCCGATGATCGTAATTATTTCACTGTCTCTATGCCAGGCCCTACACCGGGCGCCTTAGGTCGCCGCATTTAATCCTTATGTTACCGAATTTAATCCTCCTTTCATCCCCGTTTTTCAGATAAGGAAACGAAGGCTAAGATCGAACCGTTTGTCCAAAACACACTTTCTAATTGATGAACTCCATTCCCCTCCCAGTATCTGTTCCCCCTCTTTCTTCCTAAAAGGGACAAGTCAGTTCCAGCCTCAGAAGACCAAGAGGAGAAATCCTTCCAGAACTTCAAAGGGAAGTTCCCGGCCCCAAAAGAACAGTGGCCTGACTGGCAGGAGCTTTCCGTCCCTTGGCTTTGGGTGGCTTTTAGTGCTCTCTGGCCTGAACCCCAACCCGCCCCCCCATTAGTCTGATGATCCACCCCCCACCGCCTCCAGCCCTAGTCCTCGATCAGACTCCCCAACAGGGCTCACGGCAGCAATCACTAATGCTGTGGCTCATTGGAAGCCCTTCCCATCTGGGCAGGGGATTGGCAAAGAGCCGCAAGCTGGAGCTTCCTGTTTACAAACCGACGACCCCGAGAGACAATGAATTTCAGCGCAGTGTCTTCTGTGCACGTAGGTCCCTCGTCAGTGCTGTGAAAGACTCAGGCATTTGGGGGATGCCTTCTGCAGTGTTCTGTCCTACTTGTATGACTAAGGAGGACATCGCTGCTGATCCCCTACATTTCAGCAAAATTT
>PVJI01006953.1:50360-82109 GCA_004026765.1 Micronycteris hirsuta | reverse complement strand
ACAATGGGGAGAAGAGTTTTCAGGAATCACTGTAGAGGACACATGGACAGAACTAAGGGGGAGGAGGGAGGTTGGGGGGGGTGGGACGGGAGGGGAAGGGAGGGGGGAGGGGAGAGGCTGCAAATAACTGTAATTAAACAAAAAAAAATTAATTAAATAAAAAAAAATCTTCAATATCACTAGTCGATATAGAAATGCACTACACACCCACTAGAATTGTTAAAAATTTTTTTTAAGATTTTATTTTATTTATTTTCAGAGAGAGGAGAAGGGAGGGAGAAAGAGCAATGTATGGTTGCCTCTCACATGGCCCTCACTGGGGACCTGGCCCGCAACCCAGGCATGCGCCCCGACTGGGAATCGAACTGGCACCCTCTGGTTCCCAGCCCATGCTCAATCCACTGAGCTACACCAGCCTGGCTGAATTGTTAAAATTTTAAAAGACTGACAAGTGCGGGCAAGGATGTAGAGCAACTGGAACTCACAGACTACAGAAGAAAATTCAAAAAGGTATGCAACTTGAAAACAGGGTGACACTTTTTAGTCAAATTAAACCTACACTTATTATATATACTACCTACTAATTCCACTCCCAGACATTTACCTACTAATTCCACTCCCAAACATTTACTGCAGAGAATGAGAGCGTATGCCCCTACCAAGTCTTGCCCTCTGATTTCACTGGAGCTTCATTCACCATAGGCATACACTGGAAACAAGATGCAAGTCCATAAACTGGAAAACGAGTAAACTCAAAAATAAAAAGGAGAGAACTGATGATATACAAAAGAGCATGCATGAATTTTAAATCATCAAGCTAAATTAAAGAAGACAGATAGTGAAGATTATGTACACACTCTATGCTTCTATTTAAATGACATTCTAAACAAGGCAAACTATAGTAACAGAAAGTACAGTGAAGAAAATAGAACAAAACCTTTGTGACCTTAGAGTTAGTAAAGAAGTGTTAGGTAGGATTAAAAGGCCTATTCATAAAATAAAATATTAATGAAATATGAAAAGTAAAGTTTTATTTTTTCCTTTAAAAACACTGTTAAGAAAATGAAAAGGCAATCCACAGACTGGGAAAAAATATTTGCATAGCATATGTCTAACAAAGAGCTGGTATTCATAAAATACAAATAACTCTTACAAAACTAAGACAAATTGTCCTATAAAATATGGATAAAATTTGCAGAGGCTGGCCTGGGAGTACGTAGCAGGGATTAACTGCCAAGTAGCAGAAGTAGTTTTGGGGGTAATGATAATATTCTAATAACATGATAGTGCTGGTGAATCAAACCGCATTAACTTTTAAAACTATAAAGTTCTATGGCACATAGATTATAACTCACTATTATGGACTGATTATGTTCCCCAATATTTACATGTTGAAGCCCAAACTCCTAATGTCATGGTAAGAGGAAGCAGGGCCTTTGGGAAGTAGTTAGGTTTAGGTGAGTTGAGCGTGCAGCTCCCACGGTGAGATTAGTGCCCTTATAAGAAGAGTAAGAAACACAGAGCTTGCGTACCTCTGCCGCAGGAGGACAGAATAAGAAAGTGGCTGTCCGCCAGCCAGGAACAGGGCCCTCACCAGGAACTGAATCGGCTAGCACCTTGGTCTTAGACTTCTACAGAACTGTAACTATACGTCTGTTGTTTAAGCCATCCAGCCTACGGTATTTTGTTATAGCCGCCTGAACAAACTGACACTCTGTGAATCTTATTTTAATAACTAAATAGACAAACCAATACACATAATTATTGGGGGTGTGGAGTAACATTTACTTAAGGTGTACTGCAAACTGCTTAAGTATAACTGAAACTGCTTCACATTGTGGTCAAGTGGCCAGCGGACGACTGGAGCGTGAAGCTCAAAACAAAGGCTACACAGGAAGCTCTGGACCATGAGTTTAAGAGAATGCATTAGCGTATTGAGCCCTGGTGCTAGAGCGGTAGAGGAGAAAGAGCTGGTAAACATAACATTTCTGCAGGAAATAGAAGCCAAAGCTGAGGCAAATTGCCCCGTTCTTAATTTCCTCTATGCCCGGCTGCCAAGAAAAACTGAACAGCAGCAGCACCAGCTGTTCTTGTTGCTCCACAGATTCCAAGCCAAATTTCCAAATTAAATCTCACCAATGCTTACCCATGGAGTTTACACAAGACCGGAACTAGGTCAAGATGGGACCTTGGAAGAGAGGGAAAGTAACAAGGTGGTCTGATCACAGTCAAGGGGCCGACAGCACAAGAGCTGTCTACCCAAAGGACAAGCAACAGGATCCCCTGCAAAATTAATGCAAGGTCACTGTGCAGAGGCAGGAGGGGAAGGGGAGGCAGGTGTTTGAGAAGTGGAAGGAGGGTAGTAAGTCTGTGATTCAGTAGTTTGCCTCCTCCATTTTTAGAAGGGAAAGGGGGGAAATAAAGAGTGAAATAGCAGAGCATTACTAATACTATCCTTATGCCAAGTAACAAACTCAATGTACTGCATCACATTAGACAGATGCTCCAAAGTCATGAGAGAAATGAGTTATGTCAATGTACCTATTCCCTAAAATATTAAGGTGCAAATTTTTCCCATCATGCTAAGGAAAGTGCCTTCTAACTATATAATGAGAGGACTCTCATTTACTCTGTTTTGAGAACTCTATCACTGAGCCCACATTCCTCTGGTTCCTGGAGCAGAAATGTTCCTGTAGCTAGTGGCTGCTCTAATGAGGAAGCATATTCCGAAGTCTTCTAAGATGTAAATGAAAGCTCCTTAAATGGTAAGTTTTCTTGGGAATGTAAAACAAAGAAAGCCAATTTTTCATCTCTTTTTCTCTTTTCTTTGCTCTTGCCTTCCTTTCCCCATTTTCCTCTAACTTCCATCTCCTATTCTGAAAACCAGGTCAGACTTCCACTACACACACAGAAGAAATTGGGATAATGCCTATGCTGTCATTGATGGTAATAAATGGGGAGCATCCTCTCATTTCAAAAATGTCTCTATCTCAGTATCCTCTAAAGTAATCCATTCTGAACACCAAATATGATGGAAACCAGTGTACATTGTCCTATGTCATATCATTTGGCAAGTTGGGGGAACTGGGTTTAACCAATTTAGCAATTTTCTCTTGGATATAAAAGGTCAAGGCATATATTGATGCTCTCTTAGTATATTATCTGAAAATGATTGGGGGAAAAAGATTTTAGAATTTAGTTTAGTCAATTTATATCCAGTATAAAAAATCAGAAATATGTATGCCTTTATTGAACTTAGTATGCAAAGGTAAATATTACATTTACACATGTAAAGACAAATGAAAATTACTTAAAGGCATGAAAGACTAATCTAAATAATAGCTAAATATAGTTTAACACACACATATATACACTTTGTCCTTTCTCTTAAACATTAAATATTTAAATTTATAATTTAAATTAGTTTTAGACATTCCTTATTTACAATAAAAATGAATATAACAGCTAACTTCAATTTAAAGGAGATAATACATCTTTCCTGAATCATCAAACAATGTGTGTGATTATCAAGATTCTGCTCCAAGTTTTGCTGCTAGGAGTTATTTTGGTTTAGGGGTCACTGTCTGTGAGAATTAATTTTCTCATCTGCATTCTAACAGAAGAGTGTGAATAATCCTATATTCATAACAACATATAACCAGTCATTAGTTTTTCTATAAAAATAGAATATTAAATATATTTCTAAAAGGATCCATAATTAACATCTAAAAATAAAAAGAAGAGAGAGGTGAAGTGTTGTGCCTCAAGTGTATTTGTTTCCCATCTCAGCGTTGTGGTATGTGCAAAGTAACTGACAAGTTCAAAGGTTTATATTTCTGGTGTCGGAGGAAATAATAAATGACATTTGCAATTTCTCATACCTAAAATAAATGTTTCCTAAGACATGATTTTGGGAATCTTTTAAAATTTAACCTTAGGAACCAAAATGGCAGTGGAGTAGGTGGAAGTTACACTCACCCCTCTCAGGACCAAAATGGAATTACAACTAAATTATAGGATAATCATTCTGAATGACCAACTGAAGACTAGCTGAAGACAAGACTTACAACCAAGGGTTTACAGAAGAAGCCACATCAAGACTGGTAGGAAGGGTGGAGACACCAAAAGGGCCGACCTTCTACCCACAAGCGGCATCTGAGGTTTAGGGTGCATATCTCAGCTGCAAACTTTCCCCCTGAGAAAAGTGGGTTTTAACCCCAAGCCAGGCTCCCCAGACCAGAGCACCAACACCAGGAAGAAACGCCCACAAAAATATCTAGCTGTGAAATTCAGCAAGGATTCTATCTGCCAGGAAGAGGTGGGAGTCTGTTAGAGATACAGGTGCCCACTTAAAAGGCCAGTGCACAATGTCTCATTTGCAACCACTCATTCTGGACTCTGGCAGAGGAAAGTATGAACTGGAGTCACATGAAGAGAGACAGGTTTGTGGCTCTGGGAAGAGAGCTAAAGGAACAGCTGCCAAAATCCTTGAGCTGAGTTCTGCTCCCTCACCCCAGGTGCCATCTTTCTTGGGTGGAGCACTTCCTCCCATATAGCATCAGCCTGGGGAAATACAATAGCCCCCACCCTCTGGACTCTCTACCACCCAACCCTGTGGAGCTTGCATCCTGATTAGGAATGAGCTGTCTGGGCCAAACTGTAGAAGTCTGGGTAGAACCAAGGAGAGTTAGTGACTGAGTTGTGTGGCTTTAAGCTAGAGGCCATTCCCCTGATATTCCTGTGAACCTCATGGTGCCGTCCCCTCACAAGAGTTTCCCTAACAGCTACTCTGCAGGATCCTGGTGGCTCCACCCTCCTGATTCCTGGTGGCTATGCCTTGCCAATGGCTTGGCAGAATCTGGGACAGACTGAGTTGTGTGGCTTTGGGGCAAGAGCCACTCCTCCTACCTTTCCTCAAGCCTGACCAACAACTCCCCAACGTGAGAGATCACTGGCCCAGCTCCTGTCTCCCAGGAGCCCTGCCCTGCTGAGGTCAGGTTCTGGGCATAATCTGGGACAGATTGAGATGTGTGGCTCTAGTACAGGGGTCTTTTTTCCCTTGCACCCCCAGCTGGTACAGAGCCCTCACTTCATTTCCCATGGCCACATCTTGGTTGTCTGAGCCTGATAAACTCTGCTGGCCTCACCTTGACAACCACAGAAGATCTATCTAATACATAGAAATAAACACAAAGAGGCAGCCAAAATGGGGAGACAAAGAAATATGCCCCAAATGAAAGAAGAGGAGAGATACCCATAGGAGGAGCTAAATGAGAGATAAGCAACATATTAGATATAGAGATCAGAAAAATGGTTATCAGGATTATCAAGGAACTTAGTGAGAACTACAACAACATGGAAAAAAACATAGAAACCATAAAAAAAGAACCAATCAGAAATGAAGAATACAGTATCTCAAATGAAGGATATACAGGAAGGAATAAACAGTAGATTGGATGAAGCAGAGGATCACATCAGTGATTTGGTAGACAAGGTAGGAAAAAAAACATCAAATCAGAGCAGCAAAAAAAATTTTTTTTAAATGAGGATAGTTTAAGGGACCTTTGGGACAACATAAAGCATAACAAGATACACATCATAGGAATATCAGAAGGAGAAGAAAGAGAGCAACAAATTGAGAACTTATTTGAGGAAATAGCGATTGAAAAATTCCTTAACCTAGTAAAGCAAAAAGACATGAAAATCCAGAAAGTGCAGTTTACCAAACAAGATGAGCCCAAAGCAGACTACACCAAGACACATTATAAATAAAATGGCAAAGTTAAGGCCCTGGCCAGGTAACATAGTTGGAGCATCATCCCAATACACCAAGGTCATGGGTTCAGTCTCCTGTCAGGGCACACAGAAGAAGTAACCAATGAATGCATAAATAAGTAGAAAAACAAATTGATGTTTCACGCCTTCTTTCCCTTCTTCTCTGTCTCTAAAAATCAATGAACAAAATTTTTAAATGATAATAAAAAAGATAAAATGGCAAAAATTAAAGACAAAGAGAATCATAAAAAGCAGCAAGAGAAAGACAGTTACCTATAAGGGAGCTTCCATAAGATTGACAGCTAATTTCTCAACAGAACCATTTAAGGCCAGAAGGGATTGGCATGAAATATTCAAAGTGATGAAAAGCAAGCACCTACAACCAAGATTAATCTATCCAGGAAAGCTATAATTTAAAATTGAAGGAGAAATAAAGAGCTTTCCAGGCAGGAAAAAGCTAAAGGAGTTTGTTGTCGTCAATCCAGTATTACAAGAAATGTTAAAGGGCCTTCTTTAAGAAGAATAACAAAACAGAGAAACATAGCTAAAGAATAATATGGCAATAGCCCTGGCTGGCATAGTTCAGTGGATTGAGCGCAGGCTGTAAACCAAAGGGTCGCAGGGTCGATTCCCAGTCAGGGCACATGCCTTGGTTGTGGGCCTGGTCCCCAGTGAGGGCCATGTGAGAGGCAACCACACATTGATGTTTCTATTTCTCTCTTTCTCCCTTTCTCCCTCCCTTCCCCTCTCTAAAAATAAAATAAATAAAATATTTTTAAAAAATAATATGGCAATAGATAAGTATTTATGAATAATCACTTTAAAGGTAAGTGACATAAATGCTCAGGTTGCTGAGAGGAAAAGAAAATAAGACCCATATATATGCTGTGTACAAGAGACTCACCTCAAAATGAAAGATACCCATACTAAAAGTAAAGGGATGAAAATATATTTCATGCAAATGGAAAGGAGAAAATTGCTGAAGTAGAAATACTTATACCTGACAAAATAGACTTTAAAACAAAGGCTATATAAGAGACAAAAAAGGACACTACATAGTGATAAAGGGAGCAATCCAACAAGAAGATATAACCCTTGTAAACATTTATGCACCTAACTCAGGAACACAAGAATATATAAAGAAAATCTTGGTGGACATAAAGGGAGAGATCAACAGTAAAACAGTCATAGCAGGGAACTTTAACACAACATTGTTATCAATGAATCCAGACAGAAAATCAACAGGCAACAACGGCCTTAATTGGCACACTAGATCAGAGGAATTTAATTGATATATTCAGAGCATTTCATCCCCGACCAACAGAATATACATTCTATTCAAGTGTACATAGAACATTTTCTGGTATAGATGACATGTTAAGACACAAAATAAGTCTCAATCAATTAAAAAAGTTTGAAATATCAATCATTTTTCTGACCATAATAGCATAAAAGTAGAAATCAATGACAAGCAAAATACTGAAAAACACACAAAGACATGGAAGCTAAATACCATGTTACTACACAATGAATGGGTTAACAACAAGATCAAGAAAAAAATCAAAAGATATCTTGAAACAAATAAAAATGAAAATGCAACAACTCAAAATCTGCAGGACACAACTAAAGCAATCTTATGTGGGAAATCCTAGCATAAAACCTAGTCAACTTCATAAAACAAGGAAAATAAGACATCTAACTTTATACTTAAAACTTCAAAAACAACAAACAAAGCCCAAAGTGAGTAGAAGAAAGGAAATTTTAAAATGCAGAGCAAAAATAAATTAAATTAATGTAAAAAATTATAAGGGATTAATGAAACCAAGAGTTTGTTCTTTGAAAAGGTAATTAAGATTGATAAACATTTAACCAGACTCATAAAGAGAAAAAGAGAGAGGACCCAAATAAATACAGTCAGACGAGCAAGAGTAGAAATAAGAACTGTCAGTAAGAAATAATTACTAACAATTTTGCCAACAAAATTGAACAATCTTGAAGAAATGGATAAATTCCTAAGAAAATACAATCTTCTTAAACTGAATCAGGAAGAATCATAGAATCTGAATAGATAGATTACAACTAGTAAAACTGAAGTAGTAATCAAAAAACAAAATTCCTAGACTGGATGACTTCAGAGGTAAATTTTACCAAATATTCAAGAAAGAACTAACAACTATCCTCAGATTATTCCAAAATTTCAAGAGGAAGGAATACTCCCAAGCTCATTGTATGAGGTCAGCATTATCCTAATTACAAAACCAGATAAAGACACTGAACAGAAAGGAAATTATAGGCTAACATCCCTGATGAACATATATGCTAAAATCTTTGACAGAAAATTAGCAAACTGGATCCAGTAATAAATCAAAAAGATCAAACACCATGATCAAGTGTGATTTATTCCAAGGATGCAAAGTTGGTACAATATTCACAAGTCAAAAAATGTGATATACCACATAAACAAAATGAAGGCTAAAAACAACATGATCCTATCAGTAAATGTAGAAAAAGTATTTGATAAAATCAAGCATCATTTATGTTAAAAATTTTCAGCAAAGTGGGACTATAGAGACCATCCTTCAATGTAATAAAAGCCATTTATGACACACCCACAGCCAACATTATATTCAATGGGCAAAAACTTCAAGTATTTCCCTTAAAATTGGGAACAAGACAGGGATATCCATTTTGACTACACCAATTCAACCTAGTACTGGAAGTCATACCCCACAGCAATGAGACCAGAATAAGAAAAAAAGGTATCCATATTGGAAAGGAAGAAGTAACACTGTCATTATTTACAGATGACATGATACTGTACATAGAGGAACATAAAGATTGCACCAAAAAACTATTAGAACTTATCAATGAATTCAGAAAAATAGCAAGATAAAAATAAATATCCACGAATTAGTTCTAATTTTATACACCAAAAATGAAAGGGAAAATAAAAAACACCTTATTTACAACTGCATCGAAAATAAAATAAAATAATAAAACAATAAATAAAATAAAATACCAAGGAATAAATTTAACCAAGGATGTGAAATATCTGTTTGTGAAAAATCCTAAGACACTGAAGAAAGAAACTGAAGAAGATACAAATAAGTAGAAGTATATACTGTGTTCATGGATAGGAAGAATTAACATCATTAAAATGTCCATAGTACCCAAAGCAATTTACAGATTCAATACAGTTCCTATCAATGATGTATTTCACAGAACTAGAACAAATATTCCAAAAATTAATATGGAACCTCAAAATATTCTGAATAGCCAAAGCAATCTTGAGAAAGAAGTACAAAGTTGAAGGATTTACACTACCTAAGAGCAAACTGTACTACAAGGCCATAGTAATCAAAACAGCATGGTACCGGCATAAAACCTGACATAACGATCAATGGAACAGAATAGACAGCCCAGAAATAAACCAACACCTTTATGGTCAATTAATATTTGACAAAGAGGCAAGAACATACAATGGGGTAAAGATAGTCTATTCAATAAATGGTATTGGGAAAACTGGACAGATATATGTATGATACTAGACCACCTTTTGATACCATATACAAAAATAAACATAAAATGGGTTAAAGATTTAAAACTTAGACTTGAAACCATAAAAAAATCCTGGAAGAAAACATAGTAAAATCTCAGACAACTCAGCTATGCTTTTCCTGATATATCACCGTGGGCAAGAAAAACAAAAGAAACAATAAACAAGTGGGACTACATCAAACTAAAAAGTTTTCTTCCAGCAAAGGAAATCATCAACAAAATGAAGACAATCCACTGAATGGGAGAACACATTCTCTAATGATACATCAGATAACAGGTTAATATACAAAATTTATAAAGAACCCATACAACTCAACATCAAAACAAACAAACAAACAAACAAACAAGCCAATTGAAAAATGGGAAAAGGACCAAATAGACACTTCCCCAAAGAGAACATAAAGCCTGGGCTGGCGTGGCTCAGTGGTTGAGTGTTGGCCTGCGAATCAAAGGGTCACTGGTTCGATTCACAGTCAGGGCACATGCCTACTGGGCCAGGTCCCCAGTAGGGGGCCCATGAGAGGCAACCACACATTGATGTTTCTCTCCCTCTCTTTCTCTCTCCCTCCCCCTCTCTAACAAATAAAATAAATAAAATCTTTTAAAATTTGTCTTAAAAAAAAGAGGACATATAGATGGTTAATAGATAAATGAAAAGATGTTCAATGTCACTAATCATCAGAAACATGCAAATTAAAACCACAACGAATATCACCTCATACCTGTCAGAACGGTTATCATGAATAAGTCAACAAAAAATAAGTGCTGGAGAGGATGTAGAGAAAGGGGAATTCTCTTGCACTGTTGGTGGGAATGCAGATTGATGCAGCCAGTGTGGAAAACAGTATGGAGTTTCCTCAAAAATTAATAATAGAACTGCCTTATTACCTAGCAATAACATTCCTGGGAATGTATCTTAAGAAACCCAAAACATTAATTCAAAAGAATATATTCACCCCTATGTACATTGCAGTGTTATTTACAATAGCCAAGATTTGAAAGCAGCCCAAGTGTCCATCAATAAATGAGTGGATAAAAAAAGGGTGGTACATTTACACAATGAATACTACTTGGCCATAAAAAAGAAACAGAAGGAAATCTTGTCTTTTGTGGCTTTTGGATGGACCTGGAGATATATTAAGTGAAATAAGCCAGTCAGAGAAGGAAAAGTACCATATGATTTCACTTATATATGGACTCTAATGAACAACATAAACTAACAAACAAACAAAATAGAAACAGATTTATAAATACAAAGAACAGGCTGAGAGTTGTCAGAGGGGGTGGGGGTTGGGGGCTGAGTGAAAAAGTTGAAGGGATTAAACAAACAAACAAAATAAAACCGAACTCATAGACACAGAGAACACCATGGTGATTACCGGAGGGAAAGGGGCTTCAGTGGAGGTAGAAGAGGGTGAAGGGAGGGATAGATAAGGACAGAAGGAGATTTGACTTTGGGTCGGGAGCACACAATACAATACATGAATGATGTATAATAGAAATGTGTACCTGAAACCTTTATAATATTATTAACCAATGTCACCCCAAGAAATTCAATAAATAAATTAAAATCTAAACTAAAATTAAATTCAATTACCCTTAAGAAAAATATTTAAATGCCCCACCCCTTAAATCATAATAAAATATAGATTTCAGGTAGGAAAAGGATTATTATGGTGAATAGAGTGAAATAGAACTATCAGTTTGATTTGTAAATTTAGTGTTATCAGAGTTGAAATTCTATTCTATGGCTTTCTAGTAATATCATCTTAAAGATATTCAAACTCCACAATAGTTTTCCCTTGAGTAAAATGAAAAAAAGCAGGGCTATGCCTTTTACTGTATTCTTGTCAGTACGAAGCAGTCAAAAGAGTGCATAGAAGAGCAGAAGCATGAATGAATGTCAGCTATTTACTTCTGAACCTATATTTATGGAGTGGTTACCGTTCAGACATTGTTCTAGTTGCTTGAAAGTCAGTAGTGAACACAAGAAATTGAAATAGCTTCCTTCGTGGAGATTACATTTAATGGGAAGATGGATAGTAAACAATGCATAAACTATATATTCTATTTGTAAAAACTACTGCATAGAGTCAAGAAATTTAAGAGTGAAAGATGTGACTTTAGACAGAATGGCTAGGGAAGCATGACTGAAAACGTGGCATATTTGAAAAAAGACTTAGAGGAAAAAGAGAAAACCATGAAGTTTTCTGGGGAAGACAGTTCTCCAGGCAGAGGAAACTGCAAGTGTGAAGGATCTGTGGGAGAAGCTTAATCTGTTAAAGCAGCGATTTTTAACAGGTGTGAGGCAAGAATTCTTTTCTCTTACCCAAGAATATTTTATTATTGATTTCAGAGAGAGAAAAAAGTAGAGAGAGAGAGACAGACAGACAGAGAAATATCAGTATGAGAGAGAAATATTGATTGGTTGGCTTCCATACACTTCCCAACCGGGACTGAACCCACAACCTAGGTACATACCCTGACCTAGATTCAAACTCACAACCTTTTGGTGTACAGGATATCGCTCCAACCAATTGAGCCACCCAGCAGGGCCTCAAGAATTTGTAAAACTCGCAATACCTGACTATTTAGTCAGGCTCCCTGACCTCTCTTCCCTAAATTGCCAAATAAAAAAAATGACAACAGCCAACACAATAGTCATCTGGTGTGAATGAATCAAAATTATACCTATTTTTTGACAGATGAGAAATAAGCATGTTTTTATTGTGCTGCAGAATTTTAGTAACTTGTTTATGTGTGCCATGAGATGAAAAAGGTTGAAAACTGCTGTGTCAGAGGAACAACACAGAGACCACCATGTGTGGGATGGAGTGAGAAAGGTGGTGTGTGACTCAATCGGTCATAGAGGTGAGGTGCTGGTGGGATTCGGTGGGTGGTACAGGCAGTGGGTCGCACAGGGCACTGACGGTGATAGTAATTTGATAACATATCCTGAATAATACAGGAAGCTATGGGAGGGTTTTAAGCAGAGGGGTGGCATGGGCTCACTTACAGCTCATCGAGTTTCCTATAGCTAACAGACAAAAGTGCCCTCTAGTCATCATGTCCATCTAAGTTGTCTACTCCAGTCCAATTAGCGAACTGCTTCCCTTAAATCTCCTATAAAACTTTAAGGGTTAACTATTTTAAAAGCTCTATACTGCAGTATTCCTCCACACTTTACAAAATAATCCCCTCACCCATTTATATACAGCTGGTACTTTTACCTCTAATATTTATTTTTGATGCATCTATAAGCATTTTGAAAATGCAATGCACAAAATGTTGGATTATGAAAAGTATACATAATTTGTATTATTCAAACCTGAGGATATCAAAGGGCTCGGAGAAAATATTCCGTTAGCTTAACGAAAAATACTCAGGCAGCTTTTGTGGCTTTTTTATTGGTAACATCCACAGCTCAGTGATAACTCAATGTCCTTGTTCTTCCAGTTGATAGGCAATAAATATTCAAGAGAATGATGGCATCAGTCATTGGATTCCCAATGGCAATGCACACCACAAAGAGTTGTCCCCCCCACCCACATATCTCAGGAGCTAACTCATCAGGGAAGCAGAGAAGTCAATCAGCCAATGGCTTGTGTTGCTTTCATTACAAGCCTACAGAGCATTTAAACTTTCAGGGAAGAGAGAATTGTCTCTGGCTTCAGTTTCTACCCTCTTAAAACCAGCTGTACACCAGCCACTCTCCACGCTCCGTAAGGCACCAACCTTAAAGAATTCCACTCCCCCCCCTCCCCCCGCCCCGTAAAGATCAGTCAGAACTGCTGGGAAACACAAGCACTTCAAAGCCACACAGAGGTCTGGTGAATGTTCACATCACTTCGGAAAGCACTTCCCTGCTCAGAGATAAGTGGGGGAGGGGTGCTGTAAGATTCTGAAAGCTTGCAGAATCACTGGGTATTCCCACCTGCTTTTCTGTTTGCCCAGAAACTTACATCAATGAGGAGGCATGCTTCTTGCACAGTTGAGCACAAATAACAACAGGCTGGGAAAACAAAACAGCAGAAATGTCCGCTCTTGTGCTTCGGGGGCTCGGGCACGCATGTGAGACAGCTGTTGCACCAAAGACTACATACGAGACTTAAAAATCTTACAGAGCTTTTTGACTGCCAAGTGTGTAATTGTCTGGCAAGATGGATTCCAAGCCATTTTCTCAGTATAAGAGGACACATTTCTCTTTCTCCTTCACCTTTTCTGTGAATAAAGATTTCCCTGAATGAAACTATGCAAAATTTCAATTCAATGATTATAGTTGTCTCTGAGAACATCTCTTCCCCGGGAAAAAAGGTTAACTAGACCTGGTGGAGATTATCTCTGGTTAGGGAATGGCAACACAAGAATCCAGCTGGCCCTTTTGTTCCATAAAATAAACATTTAATCTCACATCATATACCAGTGCAATTATATACACAGATTCCCTTTCTGAAAGCATTCAGTGAGGAAGACATTCTTATGCAACTTGTGGGTTGTCATTTTCTTGGGATAGTTTTACTCAAACCAGTCCACTAGGATACACGGGTACTTTTAAGTTAAATTATCATTGTTTAAAAAATTCAATAATATCCCCAAGTGAGGAAGTGACTAGTATTAAAAAATCCCTACTTTTATTGGTTAAATCATTATCATAGCAAAACAATTTTCTTTTAAAAATTGTCTTTTTACTATCTTTAGAATCTTCCTGTCAAATCTCCTTCCCACACTTATTAAGCCAAATAAATCTTACACAGCCCACATTTTCCCACACCTAAATTATTTGGGTTTGCCTGACAGGCATATTCAATGTTAATCAAAATAACACCATCTCTTCTTTCTGAATAGAGTGACATCTGGCATTTCTCTTTCCTCACCACCTCTTCTAAGACCTATCCTTTACCAGGCAATCAAATCACCCTTTTTTTTATCTTTTCCATCAATGAATAGTGGTTTCTATTATTTCTGTTAATTTAAACTATTAAAAGACAAAAATATATGCTATTTCAATATCATTTTAAATCAGGGACTATTGGATATGACCTAATACAACAATACACTGACATGTAGCATGAAGAACAATATAATTTATGCACATGGAACATTTTCAAAGATAGAGTACATGATAGGACACAAAACAAACCTCAACAAATTCAAGAAAATTGAAATCATATCATTCTTAGAACACAAAGACCTGAAACTAGAAACCAACCTAAAGGAGAAAACTCAAAAACACTCACATTCATGGAGATTGAATAGCATGCTATTAAACAATGAATGGGTTAAGAATGAGATCAAGGAAAGAATCAAAAAGTTTCTGAAAACAAATGAAAATGAACTCACAATGGTCCAAAACTTATGGGTAACACAAAGGCAGCCCTAAGAGGGAAGTTCATAGCAATACAGACCTACCTTAAAAAGATAGAAAATTTCAAATAAACAACTTAACCTTACATCTACAAAAACTGGAGGAAAAACAACAAAGACAGCCCAGAGCAAGTAGAAGGAAAGAAATAACCAAGATCAGAGCAGAATTAAATGGCATAGAGACTAAAAGAACAATTCTAAGGATCAATAAATCCAGAAGCTGGTTCTTTGGAAAGATAAACAAAATTGACAAGCCTTTAAGCAGGCTCATAAAGAAAAAGAGAGAAAGGACCCAAATAAACACAATCAGAAATTAAAGAGGACAGATTACATCTGATACTACAGAAATACAAAGGATTGTAAGAAACTACTACAAAGAACTACATGCCAAGAAATTTTAAAAGCTAAGTGAAATGGACAAATTTCTAGAAAAGTATAATCTTCCAAAACTAAATGAAGAAGAAGCAGAAAGTCTGAACAGACTGATAACAGCTGGCAAAATCAAAGTAGTAATAAAAACACTCCCAACACACAAAAGCCCTGGACTGGACGGCTTCACAGGAGAACTTTACAAAACATTTAAGGAAGAGCTAATCCCCATCCTTCACAGACTATTCCAAAAAATCCAAGAAGAGGGAAGACTCCCAAACTCTTTTTATGAAGCCAGCATCATCCTAATCCCAAAACCAGAAAAAGACACAACAAAGAAAGCTACAGGCCAATGTCACTGATGAACATAGATGCTAAAATCCTCAACAAAATACTGGCAAACCACAACCAGCAACACATTAAAAAGATCATACACCATGATCAACTGGAATTCATCCCAGCAATGCAAGGATGGTAAAATATGCACAAATCAATAATATAATATATTATATAAACAAAAGGAAAGACAAACATCACATGATGATTTCCATAGATGTGGAAAAAGCATTTGATAAGGTACAGCACCCATTTGTGACAAAAACATTCAGCAAAGTGGGAGTAGAGGAGAATACCTCAATATAATAAAGGCTATATACTGCAAACCTACAGCCAACATCATACTCAATGGGCAAAAGCTAAAAGCTTTCCCCAAGATCAGGAACAAGACAAGGATGTCCATTTTCACCACTTCTATTCAACATAGTATTGGAAGCCCTGGCCACAGCAATCAGACAAGAAAAAGAAATAAAAGGCATACAAATTGGAAAGGAGGAAATAAAATTGTCATTGTTTGCAGATAACATGATAGTGTACATAGAAATTCTTATAGATACCACAAAAAAAAAAAAAACCTCAACCTAATAAGTGAATATGGCAAAACAGCAGGATAAAAAGTCAATACTCAGAAATCAAAGGCATTTTTGTATACCAACAATGAAATGTCAAAAACAGAAATCAAGAAAAAGATCCCATTTGATATAGCAAAAAGAAAAATAAAGTACCTAGGAATAAACCTAACCAAGGAGATAAAAACCTGTACTCAGAAAATGACACAACATTGAAGAAAGAAATTAAGGAAGATACAAATAAATAGAAGCATATACCATGCTCATGGAGTGGAAGAATTAACATCATCAAAATATCCATACTACCTAAAGCAATTTATAGATTCAATGCAATCCCTATTAAAATATCAATGACATATTTCACAGATATAGAACAAACATTTCAAAAATTTATATGGAACCATAAATAACCCTGAATAGCTGCAACAATTTTGAGAAACAAGAACAAAGTTGTAGAGATCACAATACCTGACATCAAACTATATTACAAGGCCAAACTAATCAAAACAGTCTGGTACTGGCATAAAGACAGACACAGAGACCAATGGAATACAACAGAGAGCCAAGAAATAAACCTAAGTGTCTATTGTCAATTAATATTTGACCAAGGGGGCAGAAGCATAAAATGGTGTAAAAATAGCCTTTTCAACAAATGGTGTTGGGATATCTGAACAGCTCCATGCAAAAAAATGAGATTCGACCACCAACTTACACCACACACGAAAATGAATTCAAGGTGGATAAAAGACTTAAATATAAGTCATGACACCATAAAAGTACTAGAAGAGAACATAGGCAGGGAAATCTCAGATATTCCATGTAGCAATATTTTCACTGACATGTCCCCTAGGGACATAAAAGAAAGAATAAACAAATGGGACTTCACCAAAATAAAAAGCTTCTGCACAGCTAAAGAGAACATCATCAAAATGAAAACAGAATCAACCATATGGGAAAATATATTTGCACATACCTCAGATAAGAGTTTGATCTCCAAAATATATAAAGAACTCATACAACTCCACTCACGGAAGACAAACAGCTCAATTAAAAATGGGTAAGGGAGGACTTCTCCAGGGAGGACATACAGAGGGCCCAGAGACATATGAAAAGATGCTCAGTATCACTAGCCATCAGAGAGATAGAAATTAAAACTGCAATGAGCTACCACTTCCCACCTGTCTAAATGACCATCATAATGAAATCAACAAACAACAAGTGCTGATGAGGTTGTAGAGAAAAGGGAAATCTAGTACACTATTAGTGGGAATGCAGACTCATGTAGCCACTGTGGAAAACAGTATGCAATTTCCCTCAGAAAACTAAAAATTGAGCTGCCTTTTGACCCGGAAATTCCACTGCTGGGATTATACACTAAGAATCCTGACTCACCAATTCAAAAGAAACTATGTGCCCCAATGTTCATAGCAGCACAATTTATGAAAGCCAAGTGCTGGAAGCAACCGAAGTGCTCATCAGTAGATGAGTGAATCAAAAACTATGGTACATTTACACAATGGAATTCTACACAGCGGAGAGAAAGGAGCTTATACCCTTTGCCACAGCATGGATGGAACTGGAGAGCATTATTCTAAGTGAAATAAACCAGTCAGTGAAAGACAAATGCCATATGATTTCACCTATAAGTGGAACTTAATCAACAAAACAAACAAGCAAGCAAAATATAACCAGATACATTGAAATAAAGGACAAACTGATAGTAACCAGTGGAGATGTGGGAGGGGAATAATGGGGGGGAACGGAGGAAGGGTCATCAAGGAACATGTATAAAGGACACATGGACAAAGTCATAGAGGGTAGCATCAAGGGTGGCAGGTGGGGATGCCGGGGGTAGGGGGGAGTGGTGGGAAGAAAATGGAGACAACTTTACTTGAACAACAATAAAAAAAGAGAATAAAAAGGAACAATATGGTTTATCTTTCTAAAAATTTACAGCCAATTAATAAGCAAGAAAGTGTTTTGCCCATTTTTTAGTGTCACCTCATCCCTGGCTCTGTCTATGTCCTCACTCTGCCCTGAAAATCTCACAATTCCCACATCCAAAGTTCCACTCCACATATCCACAATTCTAACCCTCAATCCATCTACAGTCCTGAATCCACCCATGACTCTTCCCTCATCTTCTTTTAACTGGTCAAAATGATAACTTCCACTAAGTTGAATTTTCCACTTGGTATTGAATGTTCTCATCATAACCAAAATGGTCATTAATATGCCACTTTAATGGGTTGCCCAATTTATCTTATGAAATCTTAAATTCATAATTATGGAAGAACTTCAAAACAAAAAAAATTGCAATAATTTAACCCAGACCACTAATTTAATGTATATGTTATTTTTTGGACATCTACCTATGAGTTCAATTAGTCAAAATGCTGTACTTATGACATAATCTATTTGTCCATGAAGGTTCCCTCACATACACAACTTTATACTACTCTTCATTCCTAATGTCGGTCCCATCTCCCTCTTTTTTCAGTGGGTACTCATTATAGTATATGTAATTAAATATCTATGTATCTTTGACAAATAGTAGAATTCTATGTGATTTAAATGTACATACAACCACTGGTTTTTAGTACCAAGTGCTTTATTTTATGTCATGTTTTTCTTTTCATTTGACATGTTTATAAGGTATAGGAATGTGGCTATGAATATATTTCATTCATCACTTCTAGCAGTTGAATAGTATTCCATGGTATATATCATTATATTTTTCTTATTTATTCCTTTAATGACAGACAACTAAGAGGTCTCCATCAGTCTACTATAATAAACATGTCTAAAATGATTACCCAAATAAGACAAAGTGTGGGATAATATTGACAAATGGAATATTTTTAAAGGGTGTGGGTAGGATTTAGGGAAACCACAAGGGTTATCTTAGTAGCCCAAATTAGAAGCAGCAGAGCTTTTACAACCTCTAGGGTAAAAGGACAAGTGCAGAGAGTGATTGTAAATACCTGAGAAAAGAGAACCATGCTGAACATGAGAGGAGTGGTGGACTTGGTGGAGGAGCACAGCCAGTTCAAGCTCTCCTTCAGGTCTGTGAGGCGCTACTCCCTTTTCTTTATTCTTTCTTCTTCCTGTTCTTCCAACTAGATGGCGCCCATTGACCTATACTGACGTTAACTGATTCTCTCTTCTGCCAGTTCAAGTCTGCTGTCGCACCCTCAAGTGAAATTTTCATTTCAGCTATTACAGATTTCAACTCTAGAATTTCTATTTTTTTTAATAATTTCTACGTCTTTATTGATATTCTCTATTTGGTAAGATATCATCCTCATACATTAACTGTGGTTACCTTGAGTTCTTTGAACATATTACAAATAACTGATAGTTTTTTCTAGTAACTCCATTGTTTGGACTTCTTTAGAACAGTTTCTCTTCTACTGCCTGCATTCGCTCCTTCCCAATCCTCGTAAAGAGGTCATACTTCAATGTTACTTGCAAGTTTTATGAATTTTCCTTGAAATATTGACACTTTAAGTAGCAAGAAATATTGCCACTATAATGTGGCAATTCAGGTCCCACCCATCCCCCAGTTTTATATAGTTATTGTTTGTTTTTGTTGTTGCTGCTGCTATTTGTTCAGTAACTTTCTTGATCTAAATGTGTCGAGCATGTACTTTTTGTCATTAGAGTCACTGAAGTCTCTGTGTGGTTAGTTTAGTGGTCAGCTAATAATTAGACAGAAATTTCCCTAAATTCCTTGAAGCATTTCACCAAGGGGCTATATTTGTGTGTTGTGGCATACTTTCAGTGATCCACCAAGCAGTCAAAATTCTGCTTTAGCCCCTACTTTCTTCATGCACAGAGCTTCAGGGTCAGTCAAAGATGAGCAGTCAGAGACTTCCAGGTATTTCTTGGACCTACTCACAGCCCTGCACATATATGTAGCCTTCTAGACTCCCAAGATTTTCTCAAAGCTTTTCAAATACCTCTATGACCTTCTCATTCCCCAGTGCTTCCTTTTAAGCTTTTTGGTCACCTCCTTGTTGATCGCAACTGTTATCACCACATCAGGCAACTTCAATGTTAAAAAATTACCACTGATTTTTTCAACAAATGTCTCATGTAAAAAGCTGTTTACAGTGATTGAATTATAACCAGGTTAAATAAAGACAAGCCCTACAAGTGAGAATTTCCAGGGACTTGCCAGGAAATTCCCATAATGACAATTCTAGGGGGCTAAAGTTCTGCGGGAGCACCAGATGTCTTCTGCTCCCTGGAGTGGCTGCTTGGCGACTAATTCCACGACTAACCTAGTGAAACTGTGGGTTTGCAAGGCTGCTACAGAGCTGGAGATGGGGAGATGCTAACACAGCAAGTTAAAATGGGATAGTCATTGTTCCTTCTGCAATTTAACCTTTTCTCCACAATAAATGTTCTTCAGTTTGTTGCTAGCCTTTGACTAATTTTCAAAGTTCTGAAAAGTTAACTTTGATCATTTTACCAGTGGTCTTGTTGCTTTTATACACAAGAGGCTTTTCTGAGCTCCTTATTCTGCAGCTCCTGCTGATGTCACTACTTGTTAATTTCTTACTTTGAAGTATTTTTTTTTATCTTTCATCCATCTGTTATTTTTCTAAGGTATAATTTTTGGAATTGAACTCATAATTCCTATTGTGATGAATGATCTGTTTATGGCCATGTAGATCAACTATATATTTTCTCCATCCTCCTTTATGAACTCAAGACATTGACCTTGATGGACTACTTCAATCAGTCTCTCCCACCCTCTGGTTCCCAGGCATGCTCAGACAATGGAGGCCCAGACATGAGACTGTGTAGCAGAATGAAAGGAAAATAGAGGAAACAGTTATTCCCCCAACTTCCTCCATTCCAGACCTTGATTTGGGAGTGGCTGAATTCCCTCACAACATCCCTCTGCCACAGCTGCAGTTCCAAGAGCCTTCAGATAACCATTCATTTTTCCAGCCCCTTAAAGCTTATGAATGCTGACGGGTACTCACCCATTGCTAACTCTACGTGTTTCAACAACGTTTGTCACTTAATTCTGCAGAGTTTGTAAATCATTTCTCCTTTAAATGTCCTTTGAGGATATTTAGGTGTAGTTACATCTATTTGGGATTATTTACTTAAGGATGTATGCTTTAGAGATCTTAGTTAAAACTCTTTTTATAACTCAAGTACAACAAATTATTTTCCAAAAATTTCTGCTACCAGTTTATTCCATGTATTATTTTATGTGCATGTCTTAATCTTTTTAGCATTCACCATTATATACAGTTAGGGTTAGCTGTCTATTTTCATTTACTATTTCTGCTATAACAAACTACCATGAATTTAGTGACTTAAAATAGTACCAATTTATTCTCTAACAGTTCTGAAAGACAGAAATCTGAAAATGGATTTCCCAGGGCTGAAATCTAGGTATCAGTGGAGACTTTGCTCCCTCTGGAGGTTCTAAAGGAGAATCCATTTCCTTCCCCTTTTCAGCTTCTAGATCTGTACTCCTTACATTCCTTGGCTCATGACCCCTTTCTCCATCTTCAGAGACAGAAGAAGAATGTTCTTATCTCTCTGTTTTCATTTCACATCATCTTTTCTTTTCTAAAGGCCCTTCTGATTACATCCACCCATTTAATAACCCAGAATGAAAATCTCATTGCAAAATCTTTAGGATATGCAAAGTCCTCCTTTATCCCTTTTATGTATAGATTACAAAGCAGACATCTTTGAGTCAGCCATTATTCAGCCCACCACAGTATCCAGCCTTATTTCACTCTATATGCAAGCCAGTTTTCTTAATGTTGTCTATTGGTCTTCCCCCCTTAGTTTGTAGTGCCAATTTTATTTTTTTAAAAAAAGAAAGAAAGAAAAAAGCAAGGCTTTTCATAATACATAGCTTTTTTTTTTTTGAGCACTCTAATTTAATACCTCTAAACTAGTAGCAACCCCACCCCACCCCTCCCACACACACACACACACACACACACACACACACACACACACACAGGACATTTGGAAATACTCAGAGAACTTTTTGCTTATCAAAAATGGGGGAGGGGTGGGAAGAGGTAGGGGCTACTAGAATCCAGTGGGTAAAAGCCCAAACATCTTACAAGGCAAAGCACAGCCCTGCCCCATCCGCAAGCATACATTATCTGGTGCAGAATACAGGAGTGCTGAGCTTGAGGGAACTGCTCTGATCTATTCCAATGGCTGGTGTGTTGTGGCTGCCCCAGGGACAAATTACTTGTATTACTATGTCTTATATAGTATATCTTCATATCATTTAGGTTGTAGGCTCCCTCTCTTTAAGAAAAAAATAGGTGGCACTCTATTAATTTTATAATAAGCTATTGAATTCTTCAAAATAACCTGCTAGAATTTTATTTGTAATTACATATTGATTTTTTGCATTAATATTAGAAAAAGAAATATTTTTAGAATGTTAAGGATGAGAGACTCCTCTGGATGTCCCTGGAGACTCCTTTCCCTCCCTCTATCATTTGTTTATCAGAGAACTGGTTCCGCCTTTGGCTGAGGTTAGCATCCTGGCATGTGATGCTGTTCCCACCATCCCTATATACAGACCTTGGTCATCCCATATGCATAGCCCTCAGGGCTTCTTCTTGGAGAAATACCCTTGATATAGTTCTTATTATTTAGAGAAATTAACTATTCCCTATCCTTCTAGGGTGGCTTACAGAAGGGTAATGAGGTTTGGTAGCAGAGTTTGTTCATGCTCTTGGAGTGCTCTCCACATACTGGCAGAGGCAGGACCCTCTCTATAGGATCATCCGCCTTTATACACCCAGACCATCAGTACACCCTCCCTAGACTTGGAGTCATGAGGGTTTAGGAGACTGTACAAGCTCTGCTACTACTCTCTAAGTCCTCCTCCGATAAACATTGTATTATGCCTGTACCACATGGCTATAGGTATCTTAAAGTACTCAACACCTCTGTCATTGTATTGAGCATTTTGTATGATGTTTAAATATTTCTATCCAACCAGCTAGACAGTGAGATGTCTAAAAGGAAGAAGAGTGTCCATCTTTGCATCCCTTTGCACCTAGTACATATGGGTCATAAGCACACTGTTAATATTAATGAATGAATAATTAATTAATAGTCTTGATTGATTGAATCACTAACTAACTAATTGAAGCAACTGTATATGGAAAAAGGTGGTTTAATTATAATTAGAGTCACTAAGAATGGAAAAATATGATAAACATTAATTTCATTTTTTATTTAGACTAGTGTCGATTGAGCTTCAGTTTATTGTTCCAGAATCCTTCATCATGAGACATCTTTCATGGGGAAAAATTGATCTTCAATAAAATAAATAAATATAATATATGCCATCTAATAAAGAAAAGATGAGTGGAAGATTAAGATCCATAACTGAAATGCCAGATGAGTATCTGTATCTGATTTACTGATTAAGTCAGATCAGAACTAATTTTTATCATCATGGAATTTGCTAGAACTCTAGACACATGAGGTCTGTGGCTGCTACATAACAAGTTCACTGTTTCTCAAGTTCATGAACCATGTCCCTTCAACCTTGATGCTAGTCCAAATACAAGAAAGCACAACATATTTTCAGTTTCTAACCCCTTGCTATTGAGTGTTTAAGTACTTTGACATAAAAAGGAGGGAATGTCACTCCTTTATGCCCTGCTGGTTATGCCTCTCCTAAAGTTGTAATTCCTTGTGACAATCATAGATTGAAGAGAACATTGCTTTGATCAGGCTCTTTAACCTCAATCCTTTACATACTGTGTGTAGTCTACACAGTCACACAATTATTCAGCCTCCCTTTCTTTTTATTGCGTCTTTTCACACTTTCTAAGCTCCCCAAGCTTATAATTCAGCTTCTCTGTCATAAAGACAAAAAAAAAAAAACCTACCACAGCAGTTTAAAATCATGCCACTGTTGGCCTTAATCTCCTTCTAAAAGCCTAAAATATAAGTTAGGCCTGTATTCATTGTGTCCTGAAGGGCTTTCTTTTCTGAAACTTGCTCTCGCTGCTGCAGAGCCACCACAGCAGTTCACAATGCCATCTGCTGTGCATGCTTTCCCAGATGGGCTCAGTCAGCACACACTCCAGAGTCTAGGAAAAAGGAAAGGAAAGAGACAGTTGGTAGCTGACTAAATTTAAAATTTACAGTATTGAAGATATCTGCATTTCCTTTCCTCACAGCTTCACCATTGCCTGAAAAAGTTATCTGTGCCTACTATGAGCTGCCATCTTGGTTAACAAACTTAACAGTTTATGATTTTATAATAATACAACACTTTGAGAGGTAAGGAGAATAACATTCAATGTGATGGGTTCCTTGACTTAAAAAAAATCTGTTACAAAAAAGGCCATTGATGCTTGAATTATTGTGAAATAGTATTTGAATGATGTGTGTATCCTGCAATAAAAGTGGAAAAATAAACAGATAAATTGTGCATTCTATCAAATAATAACAGAAAACACATTGGGATTAAAACATGCCAGTCAAATGTTCTGAGTGGCTTATACATGTGAACTCATTTAATCCAATAATCATGTGAACTACTCACTATTATATCTTTATTTAAGGACAAGAATGAGTCATGAAGAAGGTAAATAATTTGTGCAAAGTGATACAGATAGTGGCAGAACTAGCATTTGAACTGCTGGTTTAGCTGTAAAATCCATGGACCACACTAAAGCACCACACTATTTCCTTTACCCTTTTCCCTGTGTTCGTGATCAGACTACCAAGATTGGCCCACCTTCTAAGACTTGACCTCTGTGAAGTTATGCTCCCTCTAGTTATCTGTTACCACAGTTGGCAATGGTGAAAAAATATTTAATGGGCAAGCAGGAGCAAGCCTGTGACCACCAGCTGCCATGTTAGAGAACCACAGAACTTTGGTTGCTAATATTCACCTTTCTCAGCATTAGGGAGTGAGGTCATTGGACAGGTCACCCTCTGAGGCCTGAGGTTAAGTAAATAATTGCTGACTGCACCATAGGAATGTAATCCTGTTCTTGCTGCATCAGGTTTCTGGTTGCACCAAAAGTCTTCCCAAACTTTCAGCACCATGTACTACAAATGTGTTTTTATGGCTAACAATGTGTGTATGTTTGGATCAATTCAGCCAATAATTTTGTGTCCATACCACTTAGTACATTATTTGGAGACTTGATAAAGTATGTAAGTAATTATGTTTTCATTAAAATAGGAGACCACAGTTAAATGTCCAGTATGAAATCCTCTGTCCCTACCAAGCAGGATCAGGGAAATGGTATATAATGTGTGCAGGTCTATTGAATTTGATGTCTTCAACACATCAAGTGATCAAGAATATAACTAAGCAGCCCTGTTTTTACTTCTATGTGATAAAAGTTTGAAAAGATGAGGTTTCCAAGAGACCTACAACCCATGAGGAAAAAAGGCAAAATGTACAACTGGACAATACTTGAAAGGATGACCAGAGCATGGAGAATCTCACAGAAAGTAGGCTTTGTCATGACCATGACTGTGGTGATTAAATTAGATGATGAAACTGAACAAGGAAGTGAGCTCTGGGAATTTGGGCATGCTTAGAACTACCAAATCTGTATAGGTGGGATTTCAGTCCAGCTTGCCTGGATTTCAGAGAAGAAGTGAAGCCAAAAGAGACATTTGCATTCAAATGGGAAGCAAGTCAGGTCCTCTTTTCTCCCATGATGCTAAATCCCCCAGAAAGGCAGGCTGTAAGCCTCCCTGAAATTCCCATGGTTCTCTTACAAACAGGCACTATAAGCAAAGGGTGAAAATTTTCACAGCCCTTTTGGGCTCCCTAAGCATTACACAAGAAGAGTTACAAGATGTAAAACTCTTGATCTTTTGAGAAACAACCATAAATCTTTCAATATAAGTCAATCTCTGATACCCAGCCAAGATTAAATCACACTAATAATCTCAACGAAATATACATTTTAGCACTTATGTTTTCATGTAGCCTATACATCAGTATTAGTGTAGTATAATTTTCAACTACTCAAACTACTACGTAACACCTAAACAAGGAACAATAAAATGTTTTAGATGAAAATTAGGAAATAAATTTGATCTTACCCCCTCCAAAATTTAGAAGTTGTACTGCTTACAATCTTTTTTTATGTTGGCAACGTACCTCATCTGTACTTTCACAACAGCCTTTTAAGTGGACTTTCTCCCTCTCTCCATTCATATGAAGCCTACAAATATGAATCATGATGTATCACTTCTCCAAAGCCATCAGTAGCGCCCTGTTGACTAAGATATTAAATAGAAGCACAAGCTTTTTTACTATGCAACTCATAATAAAACAGTCACAGCTGGAATTTTACCAAGCCAAAATGTCCATGCTGGTTGTTTTAACTTGCATAAGAAATGTTCTTTTCCGGAGAGGGAGGGGGTCGGAGAAAGGCGAGCGAGATCAGCAGCAGGAGGAGGGAATAGACAGCCACAGAGGAAGGTGAACGGCCTTGACCTGCGTGGAGCATCCCATGAACAGGCTGCGGCTACACTAAAGGGGCTTGGACAGACAGTGACGATCATAGCACAATACCAACCTGAAGAAATAAAGCTTTACAGAGAGTCTGGACTATAGAACAAACTATAAAGAAGATACAAATTTAGTATCTGAATATAAAATACAATCCACTTCTGATAGAAGATGGCGGCTTGCAGTCAGGATCACATGGATGCTGGCGGCTCCTGAGTTGAACACACCATCCCGGTCTGTGTGCATTGCATCAGTGCTGGCTGTTATCTTCCCAATGCTCAGGGGAGTGGTGTGGATATTCTTGAGGAGAGAAGATGGCGGCAAGATAGGGAGGAGAGGAGTCCACTTCCTCCTGCCAGCTGATGAAACACCTAGCCGATTTTCTGAGGAACAGAGCGAACACCCAACGGTATTCCAGCATATAAGAAGATTGGCACCCAAGATTATAGGGGAAATTGAATGATCAGACAGTGAGACATTAAAACCTGGAGTTGTGAAGAGACCAGAGTTGGACCAGACAGGGGTCAGCCCAAAAACAGAGACCGTGACACAAATTTAGCTTTGCTAGGCCAGAGAACTAGCAAGGTGGGAACAATGAACACCAGTATACCGGCTGGAAGAGGAAATACATCGACAAAAGAACCACCAACTCAAAACAACAGAAGAAGGTGAAGGAGGAAGGAACCCACACTAAACTCAATCCAGGACAGAATGGATAACACACCAATTGGAGGATAAATTATCCACAACAAACAACCAAATAAGAGTAATTTAAGAAACAGACGCTAGCAAGAAGAGTCTCACAAACAATGGGAAGACAAAGAAACAATCCCTAAATGAAAGGAAAGGAGGAAGTCGCAGAAAGAGTGATACATGAAACAGAGGCAAGCCAACTATCAGATATTGAGTTCAAAGCATTGGTTATCAGGAAGCTCAATGAGCTCACAGAGAATTACCAGGAACTACAGGGAAACTGCAATGAACTCACTGCAAACTATGTAAACATGAAAAAGGAAATAAAAACTATCAACAAGGGCCAAGAGGAAATGAAGAATACAATTTCTGAACTGAAGAACATAGTAGAAGGAATCAAAAGCAGGCTCAGTGAAGCAGAGGATTAGATCAGTGAGCTCGAGAACGAAGTAGAATAAAACACCCAGAAAGAGCAAGAAAAGGAAAAGAGGCTCAGAAAGAATGAAGAGGGATTAAGGGAAATGCAGGGAAACACAAAACATAATAATATCCATATAATAGGCATACCAGGAGGAGGAGAAGAGCAAGGGATAGAAAACCTGTTTGAAAAAGTAATGATGGAAAACTTCCCTAATCTGATGAGAGAAAAAGTCATGCAAGTCCAGGAAACACAGAGAGTCTCAATCAAGAGGAACTCAAAGAGGTCCACTTCAAGACACATCATAATTAAAATGGCAAAATTCTAAGACGCAGAGAGAACCTTAAAGGCAGCAAGGGAGACACTGGAAGTAACATACAAGGGAGCCATGATAAGGTTAGCAGCTGACTTTTCAATGGAAACACTCCACACCAGAAGAGAAGGACATGAAATATTCCAAGTAATGAGAACCAGAGGACTGCCACCAAGACTACTCTACCCAGCAAGGCTCTCATTCAAGATAGAAGTCTAAATAAGGAGCATCCCAGACAAAAGAAGTCTAAAAGAATACACCTCCACCAAACCAGCTCTGCAAGAGATGCTAAAGGAACTGATTTAAGGAGAGAAAGGAAAAGAAAGAGAGAGAGAGGAAGACGAATACAAAAAAATGGCAATGAATAAGTACCTATCAATAATAACCTTAAATGTAAATGGATTAAATGATCCAATCAAAAGATATAGAATAGCTGAATGGATAAGAAAACACAACCCACACATATGCTGCCTACAAGAGATCCACCTCAGGGCAAAAGACTTACACAGACTGAAAGTGAAGGGCTGGAAACAAGTTTTCCAAGCAAACAGACAAGAAAAAAGAGCTGGGGTAGCAATACTCGTATCAGACAAAATAGATTTCAAAAAAGGGGCCATAAAGAGAGACCCAGAGGGACACTTCATAATACTCAAGGGAAGAATCCACCAAGAACACATAAACATTGTAAATATATATGCACCCAACATAGGAGCACCCAAATACATAAAGAAAATCTTGGAGGACTTCAAGAATGATATTGATAGCAACACAATTATAGTAGGGGACTTCAACACCCCACTGTCAAAAATGGACAGATCTTCCAAACAAAATATCAACAAAGATATTGTGGCATTGAACAATACTCTAGATGAAATGGACTTAACTGATATACAGAGAGCCTTTCACCCCAAAGAAGCTAAATACACATTCTTTTCAAATACACATGGGATATTTTCAAAGATAGATCATATGATAGGACACAAAACAAGCCTCAACAAATTCAAGAAAATTGAAATCATACCAAGTATTTTCTCTGACCACAAGGAACTGAAATTAGAAACCAACCCAAAGGAAAAAAACCCAAAACACTCAAAATCATGGAGACTGAATAGCATGCGATTAAACAACCAATGGGTTAAGGATGAGATTAAGGAAGAAATAAAAAAGTTTCTCAAAACAAATGAAAATGAGCTCACAACAACCCAAAACTTATGGGACACAGCAAAGGCAGTCCTGAGAGGGAAGTTCATAGCAATACAGACCTAACTAAAAAAAAATAGAAACATTTCAAATAACCTAACTCTACGCCTACAAGAACTCGAGGAACAACAACAAAGACAGCCCAGGGCAAGTAGAAGGAAGGAAATAACCAAGATCAGAGCAGAATTAAATGACAGAGAGACTAAACACAAAATTCTAAGGATCAATGAATCCAGGAGCTGGTTCTTTGAAAAGATAAACAAAATCAACAAAACTTTAAATAGGCTCATCAAGAAAAAAAGAGAGAGGACCCAAAGAAACTCAATCAGAAATGAAAGAGGAGATATTACAACTGACGCCACAGAAATACAAAGGATTGTAAGAAACTGCTATGAAGAACTGTATGCCAAGAAATATGAAAACCTAGGTGAAATGGACAAATTTCTAGGAAAATATAATCTTCCAAAACTCAATAAAGAGGAAGCAGAAAGCCTGAACCGACCAATAACAGCAGATGAAATTGAAGCAGTAATCAAAAAATTTCCAACACACAAAAGCCCTGGACCAGATGGTTTCACAGGAGAATTCTACAAAGCATTTAAGGAAGAACTAACACCTATCATTCACAGACTATTCCAAAAAATCCAAAATGATGGAAGACTCACAAACTCTTTTTATGAAGCCAGCATAATCCTAATCCGAAAACCAGATAAAGACACAACAAAGAAAGAAAATTTCAGGCCAATATCACTGATGGACATAGATGCTAAAATCCTCAACAAAATATTGGCAAACTGCATCCAGCAATACATTAAAAAGATCATATACCATGACCAAGTGGGATTCATCCTAGGGATGCAAGGATGGTTCAATATTCTCAAAACAATAAACGTAATACATCATATAAACAAAAGCAAAGACAAAAATCACATGATCATATCAATAGATACAGAAAAAGCATTTGATAAGGTATAGCACCCATTTATGATAAGAGCACTTAGCAAAGTGGGACTAGAGGGAGCATTCCTCAACATAATAAAGCCCATATGTGAGAGACCTATAGCCAACATCATACTCAACGGGCAAAAACTAAAATCTTTCCCACTAAAATCAGGAATAAGACAAGGATGTCCACTATCACCATTTCTATTCAACATAGTATTGGAAGTTTTAGCCACAACAATCAAACAAGAAAAGGAAATAAAAGACATCCAAATTGAAAAGGAGGAAACAAAACTGTCATTGTTTGCAAATGACATGAGAGGGTACATAGAAAATCCTATAGACTCTGCCCAAAAACTACTAGATCTAATCAATGAAATTGGCAAAACAGCAGTATACAAAGTCAATATCCAGAAATCAAAGGCATTTTTATATACCAACAGTGAAAAATCAGAAGCAGAAATCAGGAAAAAAATCCCATTTGATATAGCAACAAGAAAAGTAAAATACCTAGGAATAAACCTAACCAAGGAAGTAAAAGATCTATACTCCAAAAACTACACAACACTAAAGAAAGAAATCATGGAAGACACAAACAAATGGAAACATATGCCGTGCTCATGGATTGGAAGAATCAACATCATCAGAAATGTCCATACTACCCAAAGCAATATATAGATTCAATGCAATCCCTATCAAAGTACCAATGGCATATTTCACAGATATAGAATGAACACTTCAAAAATTTATATGGAACCATAAACGACCCCGAATATTAGCTGCAATTTTGAGAAAGAAAAGCAAAGTAGGAGGGATCACAATACCTGAAATCAAACTGTATTACAAAGCCACTGTAATCAAAACAGCCTGGTACTGGCATAAAAACAGACAGATAGACCAATGGAACAGAATAGAGAGCCCAGAAATAAACCTGAGTCTCTATGGGTGATTAATCTTTGGCAAAGGGGGCAGAAGCATAAAATGGAATAAAAATAGCCTCTTCAACAAATGGCGTTGGGATATCTGGATGCCTACATGCAAAAAAAATGAAACTCGAGCACCGACTTACACCACACACAAAAATAAAGTCAAGGTGGATAAAAGACTTAAATATAAGTCACAACACCATAAAAATCCTAGAGGAAAACATCGGTAGGAAAATCTCAGACATTCAATGCAGCAACATCTTCAATGATATGTCCCCTAGAGCAAGGGACATAAAGGAAAGAATAAACAAATGGGACCTTATCAAAATAAAGAGCTTCTGTGGGGCTAAAGGAAACAGTATTATAATAAAAAGAGAACCAACAGTATGGGAAAACATATTTGCCAATGATACCTTGGACAAGGGCTTGATCTCCAAAATATATAAAGAACTCATAAGACTCCACTCCAGGAAGACAAAAAAAACAATTAAAAAATGGGCAAAAGACATGAACAGACACTTCTCGAAAGAGGACATACAGAGGGCCCAGAATCATATGAAAAGATGCTCAAAATCATTTAGCCATCAGAGAGATGCAAATTAAAACCACAATGAGATACCACCTCACACCAGTCAGAATGGCCATCATCAACAAAGCAACAGATAACTGTTGGAGGGGATGTGGAGAAAAGGGAACCCTACTGCACTGTTGGTGGGAATGCAGACTGGTGCAGCCACTGTGGAAAACAGTATGGAACTTCCTCAGAAAATTGAAAA
>PVJI01006953.1:0-50260 GCA_004026765.1 Micronycteris hirsuta | reverse complement strand
CCTGAAAAACCAATTCAAAAGAACCTTTGCACTCCTATGTTCATAGCAGCACAATTCACAATAGCCAAGTGCTAGAAACAACCTAAGTGCCCATCTACAAATGAATGGATCAAGAAACTATGGTACATTTACACAATGGAATTCTACGCAGCAGAGAGGAAGAAGGAGCTTAGACCCTTTGCAACAGCATGGAGGGAACTGGAGAGCATTATGCTAAGTGAAGTAAGCCAGGTGGTGAGGGACAAATACCATATGATCTCACCTTTAACTGGAACATAATCAACAAAAGCAAAAAGCAAGCAAAACATAACCAGAGACATTGAAATTAAGAACAGTCTAACTATAGCCAGGGGGGTGGGGAGGGGACAATGGGGAGAAGGGTTTTCAGGAACCATTATAGAGGACACATGGACAGAACCAAGGGGGAGGAGGGAGGCAGGGAAGGGAGGTGGGGTTGGAGGGGTTGGGGGGAAGGGAGGGGAGAGTATGCAGACAACTGTAATTGAACAACAATGAAGTAATTATAAAAAATAAAAATTAAATAAATAAAATAAAAATAGAAAATGTTTCACTTTTTCACTAAAATAAATAATAAATAATAGTCACTTGTCAGTGAGCTGAAATTAATAAAAAATTTTCCCAAAGAAAGTAAACATACAGGTAATGAGAGCTGAAACTCACTGCTATAAGACTTGGCCAATAGTATTTTACAAAGTTTTCTTGGCAATATAAAGGGATTCCAAGTTGGAAGATTAGAATTCATACATAGTCTTTATAATCTTGAAAATAGAAAAAAATTATAACATAGGACCAAAAGTCCAAGTGGGTGGGCAGAAGGAAGGGTAGAAGAGAGAAACTGGGTAGAGTGAGAAGTAGAAATCATGGCAGCAGGATGAAAACAAAATGTAAACAGCATCTCTAAAGATAATGGCTATTTTAAAGATTCCAGCAACAGTATGTTTTTCATTGAAATTTTGAGAAAACTATAGATTGATATGTTATTGTAAAAATAATAGCAAGAGACCTTATGTACAATCTACCCATTGGAAAAGCATTTCTTCCCATGGTAATATGTTAAAACTTTAGTATCATAATTGTGTTAGTATATTGATATCGTTCACTTAACTTATTCAGATCTTTACCAATTTTACCTTTATTCATTTACAAGTGTATTTAGTTCTCTATATTATTTCACATGTTTAGATTCATGTTTCTACCACCATAGTCAAGAAACCGAACAGTTCCATCACCAAAAGGATTTCTCTTGTTGCTCTATCACAATCGTACCCCCTCCACCCCACCAACCCTATTCCCTGACAACCCTGAAATTCCCTGAATTTCTCATTTCTAAATTTTATCATGGAAAAACTCTTATGGAATTATAGAACATGTAACCTTTTAAGATTAGCTTTTTTTCACTCAGTTTAATTCTCTGGAGATTTATCCAAGTTGTTGCGTATGTCAATACTTCATTCCTTTTTATTGCTAAATATTATATTTCTTCTAAATTGTCTATTTTCATAGTAGAAAGTGGTTCAGAGTCTCCCCTTCTTAATTTTTTAAAGACGGCATGATCTTCAGTGATATCGCATATCCAGGGCAGGGCAAAGTTAGGTTTTCAGTTATTTGTATGGAAAATAATACAATAACAAATAATAATACAAGAATAAACTGTTTCGCATATTCACAACTGCAAACCTACTTTTGCCCCAGCCTGTATTATTCCTGATACTGATTTTGTTCCTTCTGACTTTTTATTTTTGTTAGTCTTGCTAAACAAAGTTTATCAGTTATTGATTTTTTAAAAGGACTAGCTTTTTGTTTTATTAATTTTCCTGCTTCACTATTTTCAATTTAACTGATTTCTGCTCATTATTATTTCCTTCCTTTTGCTTGCTTTGGGTTTATTTCTTCTTTTTCTAGTTTCTTGAAGTAAGAATTTAGGAAAGATCTGAAATCTTTCCTCATTTCTAATGTAATCACATAGTGCTGTAAGTTTTTCTTTCAGGATTACATCTGCTACATTCTATGTATTTTGATAAACTGTGTTTTGTTCTCATTAACTTTTATGTGTTTTATACTTTTTTTATTCCATGGATTATCTTGAAGTATGTTTGATGTTTATGTGTTTAGAGATTTTCCTGGTTTCTTTCTGTTACTGATTTCTAGTTTCATTATATTCTGGTCAGAGAAAACATTCTACGTTGTTTCAATTCTTTTTTTTTTTTTTTTTAAGATTTTACTTATTTATTTTTAGAGAGAGGAGAAGGGAGGGAGAAAGAGCAATGTGTGGTTGCCTCTCATGTGGCCCCCACTGGGGACCTGGCCTGCAACCCAGGCATGCGCCCCAACTGGGAATCGAACCGGGACCTTTTGGTTCCCAGACCGCACTCAATCCACTGAGCTACACCAGCTGGGCCTCAATTCTTTTAAATTTTTTGAGGCTTGTTTTGTGGTCCAGGTATTTTAATGAATGTGTCATGCATGCTTGTAAAATATATAAATTTTATCAGTTTTTAGATGAACTCTTTTGAGTATGTCAGTTAGATGCTGTTGGTCGACTTTGTTCAGCTCTTCCATCAGGAGCTGAGAGGGGAATGTCGAAGCCCCTAGTTGTACATGTGTATATTCCTCCTTTCAGCCCTATCAGCGTCTGCTTCATATATTTTAAGGCTCTGTTACTTGGTGCATAGACATTTAGGATCATTATGTCCTCCTGATGAATTAATCTTTTTTTAACTCTATTTAGTTATTTTTAGAGAGAGGAGAAGGGAGGGAGAAAGGAAGAGAAACATCGATCAGTTGTTTCTGGTATGCATACCAAGCAGGGACAGAACCGCAACCCAGGCATGTGCCCTGACTAGGAATCAAACCTGCTACCTTTCGCTTTTCAGGATGATGCCCGACCAACTGAGCCACACCAGTTAGGGCTGAATTAATCTCTTTTCAACTTTATTATTATTGTTTACACAATTACTGGTGTCCCTCTTATTGTCATTATGTAATGTCCCTCTTTTTCCCTAGTAATTTCCCTGCTCTGAAGTCTACTTTAATATTACTATAACCATTCTTGCATTTTTATTTTATTAATGTATGCATGGTATATATTTTTTCATTATTTTACTTTCAACCAACATTCATCACTAAACTAGAAATGAGTTTTATGTAAACAACATACGTTTGGGTTATTTTGTTAATCCACTCAGTCTTCGGATTTTCACCATTTATTTTTTTTTAAGATTTTATTTATTTATTATTAGAGAGAGGGGAAGGGAAGAAGAAAGAGAGGGAGAGAAACAGCAATGTATGGTTGCTCCTCACATGGCCCTCACTGGGGACTTGGCCCACAACCCAGGCATGTGCCCTGACTGGGAATCGAACCAGGACCCCTGGTTCCCAGACTGCGCTCAATCCACTGAGCAACACCAGCCAGGGCAAGATTTTGACCATTTACATTTTAGGTAGTTAACTGATATATTAGTGCTTATGTCTGCTTATTTTTCTGTTTTTTTCCTATGGTTCCCATTCCTCTGTTTCTCTCTTCTTGCTACTTGTGAGTCACTTGAATATTTTTTTAGAATTCCATCTTCATTTGTTTATCATGTCTTTGAGTTCATCTCTTTCTATAGTTTCTGTAATGGTTGTTCTGGGTATTACAGGTAGGACTTACAACAGTCCGCTTATAGCAACGCTTGACCACATTGACTGAAATGTGGAAACCCCATTTCCATTCACATAGCTCTTTTCGCATCTTTAATATCATTGTCTGGGATAGCAGAAGATATTATAATTTTGTTTCACTCATCAAATATGATTTATAAAATTCATAAAGAATGTCTATTGTAAGTATACATATTTTCATACTTTCCTCTGTTCTTTCTTCTTTCCTGATACTCCAAGATTCTTTTTTTCATTTCCTTTCTGTTTGAAATTAGGAGTAGGTCTAATAGTGACAAATTCTCTTATTTTTCTCTCATCTTTAAATATCTTCATTTCCTTTTATTCCTGAAGGATAGTTTCACTAGATATAAAATTCAGGACAGACCATTCTTTTCTTTCAGCATTTGAAATATGTTGGGCAACTTCCTTCTCACCTTCAGGATTTCAGATGAAAAATTCACTACCATATAAATTGGTGTTCTCCTATGAGAGATGTTTCTACTTGGTTGCTCTCAAGGCTTTTTCTTTGTTTTCAGTTTTCAAAAATTTAATTACTATGTATCTGGTGTGGATTTCTATTTATGGGGATGAGGAAAGACGTTTGTCTTGTTTGGCCTTTGCTCAGATTTTTGGGTCAGTATGTTTGTATCTATCACCAAAATATGGGGCATTATTTCTTCAAATACTCTTTCAGCCTCACTTTGTTTATTCTTTTCTTGAATATGATGACGTGAATGCTATGATCTCACAGGTCCAAGTGTCTGTTCAATATTTCTTCAGTCTATATTATCTTTATTTTTCAGATTTGGTACATTTTATACATTTTTCTAGTTTTTCCTTTGTCATCAAATCTACTTTTGAACCCTCCAGCAGGTTTCTTAAAAATCATCATTATTATTATTGTATTTTTCAACATTATATTTTCCATGTTTTTTTAAAATTTCTATTTCTTTGCCAAAATTTTCCATTTTTTCTTTATTTTAAAGTAATTTGCAATTGATTAATAAAACATTTTATAAATGTTGTTTTACAATCATTGTCAGATAATTCCAGCATCTGACTCAACTCCGTTTTGGCATGAGTTTATGTCTTTTCTAATTCAAGTTGTGATTTTCTGGGTTCTTAGTAAGACAAGTGATTTCCAGGTCTATTTGTCAAAATGTCATAACAGATATTTTGTCTATTATGTTAGGAGATTCTAGGTCCTCTATAAGTATTTTATTTGAGTAGGAAATCACTTTGTTTAGATTTTACACACAGGTCTTGGCCCACCCTAGTGGGCTGTGGTTCCAACGTCAGTTTAATTTTCAAACTCTTTGTGGCATTATTATAATTTGCTGTTTTCCTGGTGCTACTGAAACTCCCACTGGTCTCTATTGGTGCTGCCTAAAGGGCTAAAAGGGGTTTCCCTAGCTACCAGGGTGACTAGTGAATGAAAAGTATGGTGGGAATCCAGTGTGCCCTGGTATCTGTGACAGTAGAAGGGAGTCTAAGGCCTGTTGGGTCAAAGAGGCTTCTGCAGATTGGCAGCTTATTGTGAGTGAGCTCCTCTTGCCAATTCTGACTACCTGCTCCATGTCTGTGGTGGGGAGGACAGTCAGGGCACCAGGAGAAAAAAAGTGACTTCCCAGGTTAGACCATTTGCTGTATGAGTCCCTCTTATTAGTTCTTCCTGTTTCCTCGTTTTTCCCTTGGCGGAGGAGAGGAGTCTTGGACCACTTATGGTTGGTAGAGCTCTCTATCAATTGCCTTTCCTGGTGGCTTCTGCCACATCTGATGCTGTAAGAAATACTCCCTTTACGTATAAAGGAGGAACAAGTCCACCTGGGCTTGCTCATGTTGCTATGTCAGGGCCAGGAAATGCTGGGTCTGGATGACCTTCTTCTGCAGAAGAGGCAGACGATGTCCTGCCACTGCATGTTTCCTCTGGTTTTCAGACCTCTAACCAGTTTGCTTTTTTCTTGCCACATTTAAGAATTTTCCTTGAATTGTTTCTTGAACAATGTCCATGGGATATAGTTGGATTTAGTGGGGAGGGACAAAAATAAACAAGTACATTCCATCTTGCCTGGATCATAAGCCAACAGTATATTTTTTAATGAATTTCCATATTATCTCTAATATTTTTTATTTTCTTTACTTCCCAATTTGCCCCTAAAACTTAATCAACAAACATAGGCTGTGATCTTAATGACCGTTGAAATATTTTTCATTAACTTTTTTAACATAACTTTAATTCTTATTTAGATATAAACACAATAGAAATTTTACTTAAAAATATAAAATTTTGATCAGTATAACTTTGGTAAAATTATTCATACAACTATGAAAACAATTTATCTGTGAAACATTATTTTAAAAAGCTTAGTATGCCAAATTACAGTCTTACAAAAAAACACTTCTTAATCACGTCTCTACATGCATTGTCTCATTTAAGTGGCATTGCAAGATTCTAAAATTTTGGAGCACACAGGCACTGTTCATTATTGAATGGCAAAAAAAAAAAAAGATGTGAAAACCTACTATCTTTAAAAAAGAACCTAAAAAAACGGGGAATATAAGGACCAGCTGCTAACCTTTAAATTGGTGGGAAAAGACTTCTAGAATGATTCACCTTTAATACCTTTGAACACTATTACACTGAGTGATTTCTGTGCAGGGCTGAGTCCTAAGCAAAATAGGGCCATGGCAGAAGCAGTTGTACTCAAACATTACAGCCTTAAACTATAGATTATCCAACACAATACTTTAAGGATTTAAAATATTTGGGATTCTATAGTCTATAGAAAATATGTGTTCCACATTTTTTTCTTTTTTAAGGCTGTCATTGTTCTGAGGGCTCACAATCAATGTTCCATGGTTTATATAATCCATATATCAGGTGAATCAGTGTGTTACCTTACATGTTTTAAAATTTCAACTTTATTTGACATTTTAATAATTAGAAACTTTGTTTCTTTAGATAAGAGGCCATCCTTATGAAATTGTGCTTTTTCAGCTCATTTAAAGGCACCAACATATCTGAGATTTGGGAACAATGACTAAAGGAAAAAACGTTAAAAATGTATCAAGATAGAACAGAATATTTTTTTACAAATTTTTAAGTAAAATGAAAGAAGAAAGTGGTGGTTTACAAATACATCCACAAATATTTTATATTCCTCCCTTCAAGAGGTAGAGATTAATTCCCCCTCACTGAGTGTGGGCTGGATATGGTGACTTGTCTTCATCAAATAGACAATGGTAGAAGTCAGAACATGTGACTTTTAATATTTGATCATTGAAGACTTTAAAACTTTCTCTTTACTCTCTCTTGGGTTCAGTGCACAGGGGGAAGCCAGGTGCCATATTAGTCCAGTAATTTTATGTAGGAGTTTTATAAAGTTATATAGGAACTGAGGCCTCTTGCCAAAAACCATCAAGGAACTGAGGCCTTATGCCAATAGTCATGTAACTGAGCCATGGGGAAGTATACCCTAGAGCTCTGGTAAAGTTTTCAGATGGCCGTATCCCCAGCCAATAATTTGATTTGACTCTGACCCAGAACCATCCAGCTAATCTGTTTTCAAAGTTTTGATTCATAGAAACTGGGAGAGAACAAATGCTTGTTGTTTTCAATCTTAAAATGTTAGGATAATTTGCTATACACCAATAGATAACTAGAAAGAGTTGCCCTTACAGACCTTAACAAAGAGGTCATATTCTACAATATCCAGAAGTAAACATAGTCTGACATGTGGCAAATTATGGAATCATTATGAAGAAATATTTACATAATTCTTCCCTTTAACAAACCCAACTCCCTCTACCCGCTTTAGTTTACCGATGTTACTCCTTATTTCCTTTTCATTGAAACTGACAGATTAGAATAACAATCTAGAATATTTTTGTTTAGGTAGATTTAAGTCAGTTCACTTCTCATATTCCATTTGATGGTTTTTAATGAGAAGATTCTATAATAATAATAATATCTGTTCCTCAGAAATCAGATCATTCAATTCTTATTCACAAATAAGATATTTTATTTCCATACCTCTGAATGGTCTTCTTCTGACCTTAACATGGAATCTGTATGTACCTGTGGTCTTCTTACATAAACTATTTTAATATCATGATAAAAAGACATAGAGAATGATCTGTATTTTAAAATTCTATATTTGGCTATATCAGCATATTTGCCTTTTAAAACAAACATTTCAGTCAAAGTTAATGAAAAATTAACTGGAGCAAGCGAGCCTGCTGGGTTTACTTAAGCAAGAACTGTGAGACAAATAATGGCTTCCTAAAGCAGACAGTCTTGGGAGTGACATAATTCTGTCAATGATCAAATTGTCTTCTCAGAAACCCCACTGTTAACGTTCAAGGAACTCCCAAACAGAATGCCCTCAGAGTAATATTAACAACTGTGGTCAAATCCCTGCTACGGAACCCCCCATATGGTTTTTATATTTTTACAAAGTAACAATATTGTTGTAATGTTTTAAGTGGATAATTCTCTTTGAAGGGGAAATAAACTCCATGTTTCCATTCCGAAAAAGGATACATATTTCTCCCACTAATTATTGCATTGCTATTATTTGACTTGGCCAACTACTGTGTATTTCATAATGATTTTTTTCTGAGATAAATTGTTTTAATTCCAAACTTGGGGGATGCATTTCTTTAAAAAAATTGAAAACTACATTTCACTACAATGGCATAAATTGTTCCAATATTCAAATTATTGGTAGACTATTTTAAAAGTTACAAATGGTGGCTATATTTACCCTGCTTTCCCAATGTTATAAATTCTAAGTTATGATCCAAACAAAAAAAAAAGAAAAAGAAATATATGTGCAAATCACCTTCTGTGTCTTCAAGCATGATATTCACACATAAAATGCATTATGGTAAGAATTAATAATTAAGAGTATTTCATCAGGAAAAGTTGCCTGAAAGTTGATTTGAATATTTTTTTCAGTATTAAATTGGCATAAGGCACAATAAGAATCTCACATATGAAGATATGGTGACAGTTATTAATTGCTGCTATGAAGTATTGTGGCATTTTAAAATTAAGATGAACAATTTTGCCATCACACTGATCACTCTTGACACTTAAAGCTGAACTACTTCCTTTGTGTTACCAAATTATGACAATAGCTGCTCCTGTCTTATGCTGAAAGGGACATTTCAAAGGACTGACAACTGATCCTCAGGAATCTGAAAGGAAATATCAAGAAGGTGTTACTTGTCCACATGTGAGGCTTCCAGGAAGGCCAGGGGAATTTGTAACCTCAATATTGCTGGAAATTCACTTAATGCATTCTGTCCTTCTCCCCAGTGTCTACACAGGAATGATTTAGGGATACTGGCTGCCATGTCTTGATTTAGAACTAAGATCTTAATCACAATAAAACCCCTGCCTTGGCAGACCTTTCCTGTTATCTGCATGAAGACCTCAGCAATAACAGGCACTCAATTCCTCACAATTCTCACAGAAGCACTGTATGGTGTTTCCGGGCAGGGGCAGCCATTCTCTTTTTGGAATTTACACTGAGACCAGTTGGCGATAAGTAAGATCTGGTGCTTTGGCGAGCAGGTGCAGAGACCTAACAAAAAGTGGAGCTGCGGAGGGCTGTAGAACAGTGTAGGCTGAAGCAATCAATTTGATTGCAGTGCACTTTTTTGGCTGCTGCTAACAGCTGCTCAGAGGATAGCAGGGAAGCTACCCTGCTGAGCAGATTTGAGTGAGAGGATGGAAAATCCACCTCATTTCCAGGCTGAAGGGTCCCACATTAAAAGACCATAAAGCTGAAGTCATTTAAATAGTAGCTCCAGGGGCACATTAACATCACCTTCTTACAAAGTATCTGTTCATGCAGATCTCAGACAAGTTCCTTGTCCTATCAACGTTCAACGCACAGAGCAGGTTTTTAAACCTGGTTTTCTGCCTCTGACACTGATGTTTACACACACACAGTTTGATTAAATGAAGGAAAAAAGCATGTCATTGCTTTGTATACATATGGACTTGAAACTTTTGCAAAACGTTCAAAGTACTAAAAGGACATTTCATCATTTATGTTGGGGAAAAAAACAATTTATTGCCATACATAATGCAACAAACTGCGAGCCTTTGAAATTGCTGGGTTGTAAATGTGGAATATTTCTGTCCTAGAGGAATGCCTTAGAGGACCAAATTTGGAATATAAAACAGCTTCTGTGAAGTCCACGAGTTCGATGGCTGGATGAATGTCAACTTGTGAGTGTGCTCCAGTCTCCACAGAGAAACCCACCTGAGTCAAGATCGTTCCTGCAGCTGACAACAGGATGTCCCCTTGAGAGATGAGAGATGGGTGCTGTGCTGTAAACGTAAACTACTTGGGAAAGTTAAACAGAGTGGGATTTAGAAATGTCTGGCAGCTCAAGGATCTGGTTTGAATGCCAGGTAACAGCTGAGGCAACTGTGTAATAGCTTTACATTCCCAAAGGAGAAGGGATTTAAAAAAAAAAAAAAAAGACAGCAAGGCTTTTTTTTCACTTTTTGGGAATAGCTCATACCAATGTCTCAACAGGATCATTAGTTTTGAGTTTAAAATGTGATATGTAAGAATGTTACACACCCAGGGCAAGTTGAAAGACTGAATTTACAATCAAGATGCCTGTCTAAATGCAATAATATCAATTTGGCTACACAGTGTGTGGGTTATTAACATTATATCCTAAAGAAAACAAGATGTATAGAAAGCCCAAATACTATATTCATTTATTATTACATTTTGTACAGAGCAGATATTAGTGTAGGCAAATTTTATATAGGATTTTAAGTGTCCTCACAATATAAAAATGGCAGTATTATTTTACTTTAAGCAATCATTGTTTTTATTAAATTAATGAAGTCATCAACATCAGATGTTTAGGTGGAAAACTAAAGGATCAATAAAATAACTCAGCAGCTGCTTGAAATATAGGATTAAATAATAATTATAAGCAATGGGACATCCTAATATAATATTTATTGACATTGCAAATTTTTTAAGTTAGGAATTAGCTACTTTTTAGAAATCAGCTATTGATAGAAATATATGTGATATCTGGAGAGAGAATTTTTCTAAGTGTTAGTTATTTTAATTTGTTTTGTTATTTTATTGTGATATTTATAACTGATTCATGTAAGGACTTAAACAATTTGCCTAAGCAGACTCTTAGTAATCCTATTATGAAGAAAGTCAAGAAATTTGTTTTAATTAAATAAATAAATAAATATTTCCAATGACACACACACACATACACACAAATTTGTTTTAACACATATTCCATTTTTCAGCTTTGAAACAGCAATCAGAACTTTCAGCAGAGGCTCCTTCAGTTTTCAGAACATGAATCAGCTTTTGGCTAAAGGCAGAGCATCTTATTTATGGAAACCCCTTGGAAAAAAATCTGATGGGATGTCTTTGGTGCAAACTAGGTGTTAAAAGAACCTGCCACTGACCGGCACTGGGGGCCTGTGCCCTGAAGTGCGAGTCGGCATTCACTCTTCCGCTCCACCCTTCTGCTCTTGCCCTTACTTCCTTTATTTCGGCCTGTCTCCGATTCCTACAGCTCATCAGAAAGGCAGCAACTGCTGGACTGTTCTCCTGAAGATGCATCAGCCTCAGGCCAAATTTGTAAACATCGTCACCCTTCAATCACACTGTGATTGAATCCTGGGGAAAACCCAAAGTGATTTGTAAACACACAGTATGCAGAAGTGTTCCTTATTTCACACCTTTTGTTCCATATTAAGGAAAAGCAGGTTCCAGATGCCTATGTAATTCCCATCTTAACCCCACACATTTCAAAAATTACAAAGGGCCAGGGTGGAAAGGAAAAATACTTGGGTAGGCGTGATGCTTACCATATGTACAAGATTTCAAGTATTTTTCAACAAGCATTAAAATATTCCAGAAATTTCAACGTTTGCACCTAAAAAATGCCTGCTCCAAACTGGCTCTCATACTTGGAAAACCATGTGCTCTCCATCCCATGTCTTCATTAGTTTGAAAAATACAGTCCAGAGGGGTTTGGTAGAGAGCCTGTGACTCTCGGGCACACTGTGAAAAGTTTCTTCTCGTGAAATTAGCACAATCATTTAGACTCACACTGCACAGCATATTATTTCGCACACAGTGGGTGCTTAGCAATGCTAATTTTATTTAATTTAGCTCAATTATAAATGCCATATGGGTAATGATATGTATCATTGCCATTCTTCATCCTTCAAAAATATATACTCACTGAAGTTTAAAGATCCATGTTTTTCACGAGATAATTGCAAAACAACCAGCCAACAGTATATTTTACCATAAATAACAAAGATCATCTTAAATGATCCTATAGATAATGACAAAGAAATATACAATTAAAGCCCACCCATGAAACACTATTTCAAAGTTCTCAAAACTCATGTAATCCCCCAAAGTATGTCCCCGTCAGCTTTACCTTGCACTAGAAATATCTGCCATTATTCTTGTTTCTATGGCTAAATGTATGCATTTCAGAGAGTCCTTGTGTAAAGAAAATATATTATTCAAAATATGTACTGTTTATCATTTTGGCTTTTGGGATCTCATTTGGTAAAGTGAGATGTGTTCAGCTTTTCGCCATAGGTCAAGAACTACAACAGATAAGTACTTTTGAAGAGTGCTTTGGTGAAGTGCTAAGGCAGTGCCCACTCTGAAATGGCGTGCATGCCTGGGTGGTACTGGCGGATCCCTTCAGAATGTTGGCCAGGATGGAAAGTCACCCTTAGGCCTCATGGCATATTATGTAATTAAAGATTTCAAGCATAAGTTAGTGCAGCTTAATAAGGTCAAAGAAATAACATCCAAAAGGCATCATAGATTTGCAGTCAAGGAAAAGACAAAACAGGAAAAATGACTCTAAAAGACCAGGTCATACAAATCATGAATGAGACGGTTTACCAGAAAAACGAGACAAGGGGGAAAACGTGTGAGCAAACAACTAGTATGTCGTCTACAATTGTAATGTTGAGTTGGAACTGCCAATGGCATGAAGATTATCAAATGAAATAAGATCATGTTTTAATATCCTGAATACTGGATAGTAGGTCAGGAATCCAAATTATGAGTACTCTAGTTTACTTTAAAAATTATCATTATACATGGACAATAACAAGGGGGGCGGAAACAGGGGCGGGAGGTGGGGAGGGCTGAGATGGTAGGGAGGGGTGGGGGGAAAAGGAGAAAACTATACTTGAACAACAATAAAAAGTGTTTTAAAAATTATCATTGTAAGTCTTAAAAAACCTTTATGTGAAGTTTTTTATGGAAATACTATTTGAAATCAGTGAATAAATTAAATTATAACATACTTTAAAACATACAACTATATTATGTACATATTGAATACAGTTAACCAAACTAGGTGGACAAAATTGCAATTGAGTAAAGAAATTAAATTTAAAAGTGAGCAGTCTGTAGCATCCTCTATTATACTGTGTGCTAAATTCTATGCTATTAAATGATTTCTTGAAAAGTTTTATTTTTCTTCTCTTTAGTTACACTATTTATATTTATCACAGCTAAAGTAAGGACAGACAAGTTGTGGCATTTAAGTGTAATTAGTCAATTGATCTTCCAATAACGAATGACAATATGACGTGAAAATCAGAATGAAAGTCACGATAAAAATAAACAGAAAGGGGATGAACATAGTGTTTTGGGTAAATTTAAAATGAAACAGGATTTGAAAGACAATATATGTCTCTCAAATATGGCTAAAGCAGTTTTTCTAACAAATCCTTTCCTTAGGTATTCCTGAGCAAAAGAGATATAAAAGTACTCAGCCATTCCTAGGAGAGAAAAATTGATCTCATCTCTTTATTCCAGAGCCTATCTTTCTATCTCGGTGGTTACTACCTCGCAGCAGCTATTTTTAAGTGTTTATCCTCCCTACCTTGACTCTGATTTTGATACTACGGTTATCTTTATTTTTTCAACCTTTAATCATCAACACATCCCCTTGTTGAGTGTTCTAATAAAGTAGAATATATATTGAACTATTTTCTTAATCACCAAGAGGTTGGTTAGGATTAAATGCTTAGTAATATATGTCATTTTTGAAAATCAAGAAACCCACTGCAATTCAAGATGATTAGAAGAAATATAAAATGTGGAATTAGTACTTGATATCTTAAATAAATATTACTCCAAATCATCAACATGTTTAGGAAGGTGTTATTGTGTGGCTAAGAATAGAAACAGAAAAGTGATTGAGTAGGATGCTGATCTCGCCCAAGAAAATGAAGATGAAACAAATATGATTGTGATTTTGAATGACAACCTTGAGAATCCAGAAACATTCTGTCCCTTTTTCCTAAGGTACCCTTGTTCAGAAGTCTATTATATGCATGGCAGAATATTCAATGTTTCCCACAGATGATCTTCAAGTCTCAGAAATATCATTATTCAGTTTGCTACTAACTTGTGCTAGAGAAAACATTGTCAATATTGGGAATATTTCTCTTTTCTTTCTTTTGCTAACCATTGCTGATTTTTCACCAGCCCCATCCTGTAGAGTTGTAAATCTAGCTCTCTTTGAAAAGTACTCCAGAGTTTTAAAGGTTGTCTCATTTTCCATAAATAAGAAAAGGTATTTTTACACCCTCCTATTTTGTTCTGTGTTTGGCTTTATAAAGTATGTACAACTATTTGTGCATCTTCAGATTTTATTCAGAGCCTAACTTCTCTGTAACAACAAACACAGCTCTTCAAGGACTAATGCAAAAGCCATTCTTGATGAGTATCTGAATAATCTATCATGGGAATATTGAGGTTTCCCTTAAAATGCTGCTCTTTTCAGTAAGAAATATGATTGATCCCTACCTTCATGCATGACTTTTTTTTTAATTGGGCTATGGAAGACATAAATGTCCTCGTTTTTTTTTAAATGCACTTAATAGCTTTAAGAATTCATACGAATAGCACACTACATTATATCCTTAAAATTTCTCTTTGAGCATTTTAATAACATATTTTGAAATTTCTCATTTAACTCTTACCTGGTAATTACAATATTTCTGTTGAGAATTTCTTGGCTATACCTGATTCTTTTATATTTAATTTATAACTTATTTGGATTAAGATACTGTTAAGCCTGCCCTGGCTGGTATAGCTCAGTGGATTGGGTTCCAGCCTGCAAACCTAAGGGTCACCAGTTTGACTCCCAAGCAGGGCACTTGCCTTGGTGACAGGCCAGGTCCCAAGTGGGGGGCATGCGCAACCGCACATTGATATTTCTCATCCTCTCTTTCTCCCTCCCTTCCCCTCTCTCTAAAAATAAACAAATATAATCTTTTTTTAAGAAAAGATACTGTTAAGCCCTTTTTTGAAATTCAAAAGTGGACTGAAAAAGAATTTCTCATAGTGCCTTACAAAACTAGAGAGTGTCTGAAAAGTTACAGAATCAAGATCCATGATATCTAAGTCATAAAGAAAAAACTGAAATTCTACTAAGTTAACATTTTCAAGTTTACCAGTAGTACTCTATGAGCATTTTATTTTCAGAAAGCTTCACAATCCCTTATTATGAAAATTTATGTTATCATTGTTATTTCCACAGCTTAAATGTGTTTCCCTGAATGCTTTTTTATGTAATCCAGAATTAGTTAAATGCATGTGCTAAGAATGAGGGAAATAATGGTAAGATGGCTTTATTTTATCTCCATGATTGCAGCCTATCAGGTGTGACTGAACAGAGAAATGGTAAATTCCAATGACAATTAGGCCATAAAAAGGTCTCAAGAACCACATTCTCCTTCAAGCCGCCAAAAATAACTAATCTGGCATAAATGCCAAATAACAGCTGCATGATGAGTATGTCTTACTTTGGACTTAACCATAAGATGCTATTAAATATTTACATAGAGAACATATATATGTGTATGTGTGTATCAAATTTAGAAATGCATACCCAAAATATTTTGATTAAGTGTTAAAAGACTTTTTTCATTAGGATGTGGTAATATAATTTAGTAGAATTTTACCACATTTTGGTCCACTTACTTCCTTGGAAATAACCCAAATGAAACTATGTGAAAAAATCCCTTTACAAAAGATCAAATACAAGAGAATTACTAATCTTAACAATTTATTATTCACTAACGTTAATATATCATACAAAATACAATAAATTTTTTTCCATTTTTAGATTGAAAAGGAAAGACATAAGTTAAATATTTCCCTTCGATCAAAGTGCCATGAACTTGAAAGGATTTGCAAAGTGGAAACAGGTGTAGTCAACTGTTAGAGTACTTTTAAAATAGTTTGACACGTTATAATAGTGTGATTCAACATTGAAACTTGACATTGCTATAAGCATTGGAAGATCATAAATCACTTTAGACAGCACACTGCATTCTTAGTTTTTTCACACTAGCAGTATTTTGTAATACTTTGTATTTTTCATATGAGAAAACAGTATTATTTTTGTTACTACTGTGATATTATGTTTTCAGAAATAAAAATAATACAGTTTAAATAATAAGATGAAAATTTAACTGTCTTATTACATATAATGTTACATTGTTTTTAAATCAATTAAAGTTTTTTCCATTTTGGCATATTTTAGATATTCTATTAAAAGCTGAACATTTGGGCCCTGACCAGTGCATTCAGTTTGTTGGGCACTGTGCCGCAAAAAGGTCGCCAGTTCAAGTCCTGGTCATGTCTCCGTTGCCTCTTTGGTCCCTGAGCAGGGTGTATACAACACTTCTTTCTCACATCAGTGTTTCTCTCCCTCTCTTCCTCCCTCCCTTCTCTCTCTCTACAATAGATAAATAAAAATATTTTTTTTAAAAAACTGGACATTTTCAATAATGATTTTGAGTGGACTTCATAAACATTCACATTTTACAGTTGGTTACATTTAAGCGTAATTAAAATAACAAAGAAATTATAACTCCATTTAAAGCAGAAACTTTCATACTATTTTGTTTTTGTGAGAAAAGACAAATTCATGTAAATATTGAAAGGACACATGGACAAAGCCAAAAGGGGGGCAGGTTCGAGGGTGGGAGGTGGGGATGGCTGGGGGAAGTGGGAGTGGCGGTGGGGAAATGGAGACAACTGTACTTGAACATCAATTAATAAAATAAAATAAACAAGCAAAAAATAAATCAAAACAATAAAAGTAAATAATTTCATATTTTATAATGGTATTTTTCCAAGGATCCCATTTTTCCCCCATGGAAACAATCTCACACCAACTTGATTTATCCCCATAATCTCAAGGTGGCACCATGAGTAGAAAATAATCAAAGCCCGGAAAGTGGCCCACGGGACGCTGGCTCCTTCCCCTGCTATGCGCACACTCTGGAGTGATGTCACACTCCCAGTACAACTTTTCAAAAATTAACAGCCATGCCGACTGCTCAATATTGCTTCATAATGACTTAAAAACAATTTATTATTACACTTCAATATGTTAAGTAACAAGAATAAATTAAAACCATTTCCCACCAAAATTAGATATTTTAACACGCACAAGAAATGTTTAATCATTAAAAAATTTTAACCAAACTATTTGCTTTAGATTAACCCAAAGAATGTCTTTGAAGATTTTATTCCTTATATACACATCATATCTAATTCTCAGAGAAATAATGCAAACATTTCAACATCAAAAAATATATATATATTGCTGTCAATGTTTGCCTGTTTTAGGTTTTTCCCCTCTGGTTCCAAAAAATTTATACTGTTTTTGATTCAATTCCCTCATATCTTTTTAATTTCTAGTTTCACTTCGGCCAGTTAAATATATTAATATATAAGAGCAAGACTCAGATAGCTGGGTTAAACATTGACCTCGGCTTTGCTCTGGCTTAAGGGTACTAACAATATATGGTATGACTTGTTCGGGTTTTTTTCTATGTTCTAAGGATTCCCTTTCTGTTGTGAAGTTTTCAAAATATAAATACATTTCACAAATAAAAATAATCCGAATAGTCTCTACCAGAAAAATTTATAGCACACAATCCTTTAAAAATGCATACAAAAACAGCTGGGACTTATAATAACAAGTGAGGGGAAAGATGAAGGAAATATACAAATCATTAGATTCAAGAAACACATAAATCTTTATTAAGTTTTATCATAACTCAGACAGAATGGTATCCTTTCAAAACTTGCCAGATCACGCCAGACATCATCCCCAGTTTTAAAACTCAGGTGCTTTGAAGTTACCTTTGAAGTCCTCGCAGCTTTAGAGTTCTGGTCGCTCCTCTGACCGTGGAACGCACGCATCAGTTCTATGCTGTCCTATTGCTTCACTGTGTCAATCCTATAATTTATTATCTATAATAGGCAACCTGAAAATGTTAAGCATTTTTTTGCATTAAAATGTTAAGTTTGTAAAAGATAACATAGAGTAAACTGGACTTTGTGAGATTACAAAGAAAAATCTGTGTGTTCTTTCAAACTCTGTCCCCTTCAAACTCATCCTATCTACTAGTTTTGCTTTCCTGCAGATGAGATTTTGCCCAGAATGTACAGCTTTCCTAATGTTAATTTATTTATTCATTAATTCAAAAACTGTTTCAAATATCTACGAAATGCCAAGCACTGTTTAGATGCTTAGATATATCAGTGACAAAGAAAAGATTCCCAAGGAACTTACATTCTGGTTGAGGAAAGGCATCACAAGTGTATAATTCTGTGGGAAAAAATTTAAACAGTCGAAGATGGTAAAGGAAGTCAGAAGGTCCAGTTTGGAGGTGGGAAACAGTAGGGAACATGTGGGGTGGGCAGGCCAGAATTTAGTATTAATTGTGGTAGGCAGGGCAAGCCTCACTGAAATAGTGATAATTAGACAAGGCGGTGAGTTTAGCCAAACTACTATCTAGTAGAACATTCAAAACACATAGAGCAAAAACCCTAAAACAAGAACATGTCTGGTGTGTTCACATAACATCAAGGAAGCCAGTGTCCTGGAGCACAATCTGGCCAAGAGGTTTTTTAAAATTTGGTACTCATCAGCACATAGTCTTTAAAGTTATGAGACTGGATGAGATCATCATGGATCTGTAGCTAAAAAAAAAAGAAAAATCCAAAAACTAACCTCTGGGGCAGGCCAATGACAATAAGGTCAAGTAAGAGAGAAGGTATGAACAGAGAGACAATTGAGAATAAGCAGTCAGTGAGTGAGGAAGAAAGCTAATCAAGTGCAGGGTAAGACGTAAACTGTAAAAAGGCAATTTAGAAGGAGAGCAACTATATTAAACAATGCTAACAGGTAAAAGGGGGCAGATAATGTTAGAATAGAGATATATAGCTGGAATGATATTTTGTTCTGGAAACTGGTGATAAAACTACTAACTAGCATAACTTTTACTTTTTTCTTTTTTTAAATTTTTCCCTGTTTTATTGAGACATAATTGACATAAATTGTATTACTTGAAGGTGTACAACATAATGATTTAATATATGTACATATTGCAAAATTATTACTTTAGTAAGTTTGGTTGACGTTCATTACTTCTTGAAGTTATAATTATTTTCTTGTGATAAGAACTTTTAAGATATACTCTCTTAGTGACTTTCAAATACATAATACAGTATTGTTAACTATAGTCGCCATACTGTACATTATATTCCCAGAACTTGTTTATCTTATAAAGCAGGGATGTCAAACTCATTTTCACCGGGGGCCACATCAGCCTCACAGTTGACTTCAAAGGGCCAAATGTCATTTTAGGACTGCGTAAATGTAACTACTCCTTTACTAGGGGCAAGGAGTTCGGTGCTGCCACCAGGTAGAAACAAGGTGCCAGGCTGGATAAAACCAGGTGGAGGGCCGGATTCAGCCCATGGGACTTGTGTCTGCCACCTCTGTTATAAAAGAAAGTTTGTAACTTTTAACCACTTTCACGTATTTCCCCCGCATCCCACCCCATTCCTCTGGTAACCACCAATCTGTTCTCTGTTTCTGTGGGTTTCTTTTTTAGATTCCATATAAGTGAGATCACACAATATTTGTCTTTGTCTGTTTGACTTATTTCATTTAGTGTGATATCCTCAAGATCCAGCCATGTTGTGGCAAATGGGAGGATTTCCTTATTTTTCATGACTGAATAATATTGCATATCTTTCTATTTTTTTCTCCCTTTTTAAAATTATTGTTCAAGTACAGTTGTCTCCATTTTCCTGCTTCCATTTTCCTCCACCGCACCTACCCCACCTCCCACCCTCAGTCCTACCCGTTTGGCTTTGTCCATGGGTCCTTTACTAGCATAACTTTTAAATGAAAAGGTTTGTCAAAAATTATATAAAGTTGCTTTTAGCTACTCTGATATATTCCGAAACTATGATTTAATAAAGATATTATCATGCTATAGATGTCACATATCTGAATTGGATTTCAGTAGCCAAAATGTCTATGATATTTGTGGCTACTGAATCCAAATTTACAACTTTCAGCATTCTCCAAATGCTTTTTGCTTCTGAATAGAAAAAAAAATTTTGAGGTAAAAAATTCTTAGCTCATTCTTCATTATATGAAACATTATAGTCTGTTTCAACATATGTTCAATACCATATTTATGACTGACTCCAAAAAATTGATTGTATTTAATCCTCTCATTACCTTTGGGAATAGTTACACAAGTGCATGCTTTGAATTTTTCCCTCTCATACTGAAGCTAAAATACTGTAACAAAACTGTCACACAGCAAAGGATGTCTGCCAAATATCAATCAATCATTTTCCAAAGGGGTCTTTTGGGGAAATTGCAGATGAAACCCTTGCTAAGTGCTTTCTAAATGTTAATGCTGGAGGTTTTTTTCTTTTTTTAAGAAAAATGTAAAGGCATTCTTAGACCCTTAAGATCATGAATTTATACTTGGCATTATTCGTCACTACGCCTTCAACCTGACCCGTCCAAAATCCACGGGGCCCAGACAATATCTCGTCACACCAGGAAAGACTACAGAACTGAAGTCTGCAATAACCTAGCTTTTACTTTCAAACATTTATCAATTAAGTCTAATCATTTAAAAATCTCTTAAAGGTAAAATGTTTTCAAACCATGAATTTCATTATAAAATCATTTTAACTATTAGTAAAATAAAGATGATTTTTTAATAAAAGTCATGGATCTAATACACAAAAATAGCTTCTTTTAAATAAGAAATAACACTATCAATTATTAACTATATGGTGCAATCAGGCACTGTCTGAAAAGCTTTAAATACACATCTCAATCAATTTTCAAACAATCTGTTGGTTTAGGCACAATTTTCTTCACCTTGTGGATAAGCAATAATCTCGATCAAGTCAAATCTAATATGTGTAAGTAAATACTGCCTCTTGGAAAGGCACTGTGGTGTTTGTAGCCCTAGTTTATGAGTATCAGACCTAACTTTTAATGTTTATATCATCTTTAGAAAATCATTAGCCATACAGAGTCTAAACTTCTTCATCTGTACAATAATGACATTTTCCCATATAAATTGTCTTTTAAGTGTATTATAATTGAAAATAAATGTGCGATGTAAACGTAAAAGTATAATACAAAAAAATCCCAAACACTGTTGAAGCCTACTCTGGCCGACAGTGCTAGTTTTATTAGCCATCACTAACCACAGAAATGAAACAATAGGGTGTACGGATAGGCAGAGAGAGAGGTTTATTTTAAGAAATTGGCTCATGTAATTGTGGGAGCTAGCAACCCAAAATCTGCAAGGGAGTTTAGCAGGTTAGAGACCCAGGGAAGAGTTGATATTGCCTTCTTGAGTCCAAAGGCACCACCGGGGCAGAATTTCTTCCTTTTGGGGGAACTTCAGTATTTTCTGTTAAGGCCTTCAACTGATTGGACGAGGGCCACCCACATCAAGAAACATAAACTTTACACTTTTTCAATAACCCATCCCATATTCCTTCACAATCAGCAGGTCATGGTTCTTTACCTGGTGGGACTACCCAAATATTCATTCCTGAAGGGTCTGGGTCAGTGTTAATTCTACTCGAATTAGGTTGTAGTTTTCCATTGACTTTAACCACAGGCATGGTAATACTAAGAGATGTTCTAAGCGATCTCCTCTATTCCAGATACATATGCTTCCTTACCTCCATAGCAGAGTAGTAGTAGTCCAGTTGCCTCCCTGACAATCAGGATCAATCATCCAACCACTACAGTAAATGCCTCCTTTTCTTTTTGATTCAAAGGCATGAGGAGCCCAAAGTGGCCAGGCAGAAACACTTCAGTGGAAATATTTTTGTGTCTCCTACAGAAGCACTCTCCCTTTGGAAATGAGGCTTCCTAACCATCAAAACATAAGTTCACGTGGACAGAAAGCAAAACTTTTACTGTCATAGCAAAATAGTACTAATAGGTGGTACCACTCTCATTTTTACCCCTTAATTGCTGGATCCATAAACCCCTACCGTGAGAGAAAACTCTGTATATTGATCACTGATTTAGAGTATGTACAAACCCCTGAAAAACCTTGCCACAGCTCTGTGAGGCATCGCCACCTAGCTGGCACTGTAACAGAATCTTTCAAAAGTCCTTTCCACCAATCTATCAAGCCAGATGACTCAGGATGCCTGGATCATGGTAAGAAGAGTGAACTTCATGGGCATGAGCCCACTAATGTATGTCATTTGCTGTGAAATAGGTTCCTTGATCATATTCGTGTGAAACCACGAAAGTGGAGAAAGCATTCTGTGAGTCCACAAACAGCAGGTTTGGCAGACGCATTCCATGCAAGGAAGGCAGCTCTGTATCCAGAGTAAGTGTCTATTCCAGTAAGAACAAATGCTGACCCTTCCATGGTAGAAGTGATCCAATATATAATCACCTTACCCCATGTAGCTGGCTGACCACTCCAGGAAATATCACAATCTAGTGTTGGTCTCTGCTATTTGCCAATTGGATGTTCATCAGTGGCTGTAAGCATGTTGATAATGTCTATCTCTCTGAAAACTGAAGGCTGTCACTGTCAATCAAGGCCAACAGGAGTCCGCAGTTCAGCGTGCAGTAAAAGCAGACACTTTATTCAGTGAAAACAGTTCAACTGTGATACAGCACAACTGTAGAACATCTCAGTAGTGTTCCACCTCAGTCATGATACAGCATGGCTGAGGAACAGCATGGCACTGACGCAACTCTGGGGCAAGGCTCCAATCCACTCCACACTGGCAAGACAGCTCCATGCTTCTCTGATCTGGTTTTGTAGCTCAACCCTTCTCTGGAGAGACAGATACACTCCACTTTGCCTCACTTTGCTGAGACAGCCTCTGTGTTAAAGCTCCAGACAGGAAAACACACTCCTCTGTGAAAACTGAAAGTACAATCCCCAAGCCAGAACAGAGCTGACTTATAATACTAAGAAGTCCATGTCCCTGGTCCCTTATTTTTCTGTCCTCATATAAATAAAGACTCCAAACCCTCACAGTTTGATTCATCCAAAAGGCACATCCCTGACTGGTTAGAATTGAGCCACTCTGATTAATCACTGAAGATGCAAATGAAGATACAGCTGTACAGCTCCAATTGGACAGGGAAGGTCTCATAAGGTCTCATTGGTTGAAATGCGATTCCAGAAGCTACTCTATGAGGGTCGATTCAGACAGCAGGAGCACAGTGCAGGAAGGTTTGCAGCTCAATGCAGCTTTTCCCACAGGTCAAGAGAGCAGTAGGAGACTTGAGTCTCTTATTTAGCGATGACTACTAGACCCTATTTATAAATTTGAGCCCAGTTAGGCACCAGGAGTCTTCCTTAATAGCAACATTGATTCTTGGGGGTGAAACCTACCACCATGCCCCTCCTGGGACACTGGCAGAGGCGGTTAGGGAAAGAGGCTGACTGGTGTCCACAGAAGTGGTCATCTTATACACTTGATTGTTAACATCCCCCCTGCTGACGTCATTCTTTTGTGAATAATCACACAGAATACAAAAACCATTACATATTTCACCCATTCAGAGAGGCCTTTCCATAGTCCTATACCTCTTCCCTAGATCTCCTTGTCACTCATTTGTCAGTCATTTTCCCTTCCAAGCCCCTAACCTTCTAGCCAAACCATTGGCAACAGCCTATTAACTGGTATGCAATCACATATCTGGCCATTTCTACTTCCAAGGAAAATTAATAAACAGAGGCACTGCTCAAAGTTCTGCCCCCTGGGAGGGTTTCTCCCTCACCACTGTCCTTCAAGATGTCCCAGAAACAAGCTGTAGTGCAACAACTCTCCACTTCCTGGTTGTGCCTTCTATTTTATATGCCCATCTGTAAACCATCTCTTCTTTCAACTGATCATAGAGAACTACCCATGAGGCCATAGGTGAAGGCTGGGAGAGATAAGGTAACATAACAGCAGTGGGGACTATGGGCATTTGGGCCACTTCTTCGTGGAACTTACACCTTCAGAGCATGCTTGAGAGCAATCCCACATGCACTGCTGCGTTTGATGATGGAGTGCCACTGTGCCTATGGCTTGGTGCTTCAGACAACACCCAGTTCATGATCAGCACCTCAGGGTGCCTGCTAATTTAGTGGTTCATGGCTAGCAATTAGTCTCTACTGAGACCCAGTCAATAGCAAACAAAAAATGTTTTCCTGAAAAGGAGAGTACTTATCCACAGAAGATTGTAGGGGTTTGCTCCAAAATCTGAAGGTTCTAAGCTATTATTAATCTGTAAGTCCTGTGAATGGCTCCAAACACTGAGACTTCAAGCACCATTGGATCTACTGGATCATATGGCCCAAGTGGCAGAGCAACTAGCATGGCAGACTGGATCTGTTGCAGAGCCCTCTCTTATTCTGGGCCCCAATCATAACAAGAAGTTTTCTGGTAACTTCGTAAATAGACTGGAGTAAGACACCCAAATGAAGAATAGTTTGCCTCCAAATCCAAAGAGGCCCACTACACATATCCCACATATCCTCTCTCTCTCTCTCTCTCTCTCTCTCTCTCTCTCTCTCTCTTTCTTTCTCTTTCTCTCTCTCTCTCTCTTCTTTTCTCTCTCTCTCCTTTTTTCTCTCTCTTCTTTTCTCTCTCCTCTCTACATTGTTGGAAGGGTCAGATGTAACAACTCATCCTTCTTATGTGATGTGACCCACACCACTCAATCCCTAGAGATTTCACTAATGCAAAAGACCACTAAATTCCTGTTGGATTTATTTCTCACCCTCCAACATGCAAATGTTTTACCAATGTGTCTAAAATAGTTCTTACTTTTTTTCTCACTAGGTCCAATCAGCATACTGTCATCAATATGATGAACAAGTGTAAGATCATGTGGAAGGGAAAGGGAAAAGTGATCAAAATTCCTGTGAACTAAATTATAATAAATTCCAGGGCTGGAGAGTTGATATCCCTAATGTAGGGCAGTGAATGTGTATTTTGGGCTTTACCAGATGAAAGCCAACTATTTCTGGTGGTTTTTACCAACAGGGATGGAGAACTAAATTATTTGCCAGATAAATAGCTCTAACCGAGGTACTAGAGGATGCATTAATTTGTTCAAGCAAAGAAACCACACCTGGTGTAGCAGCTGCAACTGGAGTTATCACCTGGTTGAATTTACAATAATCCACTGCCTTTCTCCAAGGTCAATCCATCTTCTGCACAGGCCAAATAGGCAAATTGAACAGAGATACGGTGAGAATCACCACCCCTGCATCTTTCAAATCTTTGTGGTGACACTAATCTCTGAAATATTTTCAGAAATAAAGTCTTGCTTCTGGTTTATTATTTTCCTGGATAGAGGTAATTCTAGTGGCTACCCTTGGCCTTTCCATCATAATAACCCTCATTCCACAGATCAAAGAACTAATATGGGGATTTTGCCAGTTGTCCAATATGTCAGAATTGCTCCTTTTATTTAGGGTAAAAGCAAACATTTTTATAATCCTAGCAGGATCCCACATGATTTACCCCAATTTCCATTATCACAATGACTGACATCACTTCTTGGATCAGCTGGTTACCACTGCTAAACAATCCACCTCACATCATTTTGTCTTGTTTTGTTTTTTTACATCACAACATTGTTTATTATGTGAACTTTTTACAATACAAACAAAAAATACAGAAATGCAACATATGAATATAGCTGAAAACAGAATGGTGACTTTTTTTTTTTCTTTTCAAGAGGCCATGATTCCCATCTCTAGTAAAATAGAGACTGTACATAGGTAGAAATACGTTGGTTGTTAGTTCCACAGTTTTGCCTGGAAATGATCTATAAATGCATTTTCCCCTGCTACTTTACTAATAAGTGTGAAAATGGAATTAAAGAAAAGTTTCCTTGTTGGTTCCTACCGTATGAAAGATGTTATATCTTATTTTAGCAGGGCCAATATGTGGAAAATGCCTAAATTAAATGTTATTACAAAAATGAAGCTGTCATGAGATTCTGGCTAAAGAGGACCTTAAATAAGGATAATATACACTTAAAGAATCCAAAACAACAAACAAATAAGAAAGTTATCATAAGAAAGTTCTAGGTGCATTATAAGCATATAGGTTCTCTTTTCCATGTGTATTTTTAAGATTTTATTTATTTTAGAGAGAGGGGAAGGGAAGAAGGAAGAGAGGGAGAGACACATTAATGTGTGGTTGCCTCTCATGTGCCCTCCACTGGGGACCTGGCTCACAACCCAGGCATGTGCCCCGACTAGGAATCGAACAGGTGACCCTTTGGTTTGCAGGTTAGCACTCAACCCACTGAGCCACACTAGTCAGGGCACCATGTGTATTTTAAAACAATACTTGAGAATGAATCAAGTGTTGTTTAAAGACAATGTGAGGGTCACTTGTGCAGTGTTCATTGTCAGTGTTCACAGGGCCATCTGTTCTAGGATGACCTCGGGCAAATACCTCATTTCTGCTCCATGTAGTCTTCCATCCTCCCTAGGCTAGCCTGGGATTTTTCCATGACCACAGTGGCAGGTTTCCAAGAGAAAGCAAAAAGGCTTTCTACCAGTCCCTTTGAATCAAGTTTGTTGCCATCCCATTGTTCGAAGCAAGTCACATTTTCAAACTCTGAGTCACTATCGAATGGCACTATAAAAGGGTATGGAGATCAGAAGACATAAATTCTTGGGGCCACTAATGAAATCAATCATTCACACTTCTTTAACTTTTTACTACTCTTCCTTTTGCTCACACAACACCAACCAGACTGATTTTCTTGCAGTTCTAATAACACAGTAGACCCATTCCTGCATTAGGATCTTAACTTAGCTCTTCCTCCTGCTAGAACTGCTCTTTCCCAGGTACTGGCTTGGCTAACTCCTTCACTTCTTTCAAGCTTTTGTTCTGACCCCTCCTCAATGAGCCCTGCTTCCCCCACTCTGCCCACCAACCATCCCCCTACTTGTTCTATTTTTCTTTTTCCATAATGTGTATGAACTTCTAACATAATGTTACATATTCCATTGTTTTGTTTCTTATATATATGGGGTTTCTTTGTTTCTTGCCTTTCTCTCTCTTTAGTGAAATACAGGATCCAGTGGAAGTAAGGCTTGCTTGAGTGTGGTTGGTAGGGTAATGATATGGGTGCAATAATTTATAGTTTTAACTTGAATATTTCACTTAAAACGTCATGTGGTGTGCTTGAATGTGATATTGTTATGTTACAGAATTACATGCTTATAATTTTGTAATGAAAGATTTTATAATTAAAAGTGGTGCTATTTGTGCCAGAGCTTGTATAAGCTGTGATCTTTGGCTATTTTGTTTAATGATGTATCCTAACAAGTATCCTAAGATACTTGTTAAATTACTAATTTTACATACTTGTTAAATAAATTACACAACCAGATTTCTGCTTCTGTAACTATATAAGAAATGTGAATTTTGTGTACATCATAAAGAGCACAACAATAAGAAAATGAATGCAGAATATATTATAAAAAATATAGTTCTCTACAAAAATATAGTTCTCTACAAAAAAATTTCTCTACAAAAACTTCAAAATATTTCAAAACAGGTAGCCTCAGTATTAGAGCAAATCACAACAGGTGCAAAAAGCCCAGGAGGTGGAAGCCAAAAAAGATCCTTTTACCCAACCTCCTTATTCTACTATGAAGACTATTAAGCCCAAGGAAGTTAATTGTATTAAAAAATGTTGAAAGGCCAACTAGTGGCAAAACTAGGATTCAAACCAAATCTAATTACCAACACTATATTCTTCCTACTTGTTCAAATCGACAAAACCACTGCTCAAACAGGATTTATAACAAGCAAGTAAAAGCACCGTGAAAGAAGAAATTTCCAACATTATTGAGTATATTAAAATGTGGGGCTTTGAGAATTAGGCTTGCAGTTTCTAATTTTACAAAATTGAAATCCAATAATCTAGTATATTTGTTTATCAGAAAGAGCATTGACGACTGTGGCTTAGCTTCTCTGGATGTAAACTGTTACAGAGGACAGAGGCACCGCACTCAGTCTCAATGTATAGTCTCATGGAGCTATGTTATTGACCTCTGCCGGTACATGGGAGTTTCATTTTCGGAACTGAAATGAGCATAGTAAAAGCTACTACAGAGTAAGGGAAAGATTGTATCAACTAATGATGTGAAGGAAACAGAAGTTGTCTCAGTCTACTTTGCTGTTGAATAGTTTAGAAAAAAAAAACAAAAGCCCTTTTCTATTTAAATAACCAGGGAATTAATTTAGCAAGGAGAAAAGCAGCTAATAATTGTGGTTATGCTTCTACAGACTGAATTTTGCCAAGTGGAGTGTAATTTTCCCACAGTCTTAAAGAATGAGAATATGGGAGTCTGGGTCAGTGTTTTATATTGCTAGCCTCTCCTAAAACCAAAGTATTGCGATACTCCCTCTTTGCTGAAATTGAAAAACAAGAAGTTAATAATCTTCTAGAAAAGTTTATAATTTTATTGTCCAGGGATTTAGCTCTTTCTGTCTTGTGATTCTTTCCCCACTTCAATGTTAAGGCTAACTGAGACGCATTTCTATCTGATGAAGGCGGAGTAAATCCTCCTTGGTAAAAGTTTTAAACATCTATTGCTGATAGAGAGAGACCTGATCAGATCACTGGGGAGGAGTAGGAAGGGGCCATAGGATGAGGCTGCCCCAGGTAATGGCAAACACTCTAGGGTGGGTTTGCCTGAGAAGCTGAATGCCTCAATAGTGCATGGAATTATGGGCTAGAAGATCTGAAATTCAAGAACGGCTCTCGATCTCTTGGGCTCTGGGACTGGCTGGCTCTGGCTCTCTGGCTCTAGAGCTCTCTCTTTCTCAAGGGTGCCTGGAGGACCATGCTGGAGCTGCCTGCGCTTCCCAATGGACAGTATTAAGGATAGGAAGGAACTCCTGGCACAGCCTAGGGTCGGGCTGGCCTGGCAGAGGGTGGTAAGGTTATTCTCCTGTGGGTGTTCTAGAGGGGACAAGTCATGAGGCAGGAGCCTGCCATTTTTCCAAAACTGTGTAGTTTTTGTATGTTATATTGTTTTAGTTTGTAAACTAATCTTATAGAAATAAGATAATTAAAAACTAACAGGGGGAGTGATAGAACTTGGGTGTTAAAGAGTTTAGCCTTTATTGAGTGACTGATGCATGTGGAAAGCTGTTATTCCAAAATTGTGAAACTTTTGAATAGACACCTTTCCTTTATTAGCAAATCTTTGCCTCTGGAATTTTGCCTAGAGGGTGGTGGCAGGCAGCAGGACCCCCATTGCTGTTCAGTGATATTACTATTAAAGTCCATATATTTCATTGTCACTTCATTGGCAATAAATTAGTTATTAGGTTTTCTACATAAATTGGCAATAAAAAGTTCATAAAACAAATCATTTAAAAATCAATGTTCATATAGTTAAAAAATAGAATCAGAGAGCCAGTTTATTTTTCTGCTTTGCACATTACTTATATGCATTCAGCAACAACTATAAGTCTATTTTTTAAATAAAATTAGCATTTCAGCACTATTTACAAATTCACATTGAAAGCTAATTACATTATTGTGAAACTGATGTGTTAAAGCTTGAACTATTGTATTATAGTAATAAAAAAAAAAACATGAAGATGCCTTGGCTTGGTGGCTCAGTTGGTTGGAACATTGTCCCACATACCAAACAGTTGCAGGTTCGATCCCCAGCTGGGCACATATGTAGGTTTGGGGTGTGATCCCCAGTTAAGGTGTGTATGGGAAGTAATCAATCAATGTTTCTCTCTCTCTCTCCCCCTTCCTCTCTCTCTAAAATCAATAAACATATCCTTGGGTAAGCATTTAAAATAAATTTTAAAAATTAATGTAACAAATCAAACTCTAGTATCACACTATTCTCATTTTCAAACAAAACATTGCTAATGTATTCAATATGATTTGGTTAATTAACTGAAATGGTAGGATTCCTTACCCCCTGTATTATGTGAGCATGTCTCTCTGGGAGTAAAAAAATAGTTTATGACAATTAATTTTCTAAATTTAAAAACTAGCAAAATTTTCTTTTTTCAGTAGTATTTTTAATTGAAAAAATTGACTTCCATTTCGGATACTTCAACTCTTATTTAAATGCAAATAGTATCCTGAAATACTTTCCTTCAATATACAATTCTCACGTAGAGACATAAGTAGTTTAATATTAAAACAATCGATAAAGGCAATTTATTAAATGGAAATTTTTGTTAAGTTTATGACCTTCCTGAGAACGTTAATTCAAACATATTTCACACAATAGAAATAAAAATAATGTATTATGTAGAAAAGAAAGCAAATGAAATGACTCAGAAAATTGCCAAAAATGTGAACTTGGTTTTATTCTCAGATTATGGCAAATAATCTCATTCACTCATTCACTCTAGGACCACCATTTCTCAGCTGGGCAATCACAATTCATCTCTAAAATTTAAAAGAAACTTTAGTAGCATGAGAAAATATTGCAAGTTCTGATTATGTGCTTTCTGTAACTCCCTATTTTTATGGTCTGGAACTGAAACTGCTAACATGGCCTACTGAAAACTAGAAGCGTGGAAGACATTCCTATTCCAAAAAGACAGCAACCAAAAGTATAACTTTAAAAAATAGAAGCCTTACAAACCTGGGTCATCTGGTCAACTTTGCCTTACAGCGTTTCACACAGAATGCAATTTATTCTTTAAATTGAATAACAGCCTCAGAAGAGAATAACACTAGAAAATAGACAATGCCCTTGCCCCATGGGACCTCAATATTTCTTGTTGTAAGATAAGAGAAAGAACTCAAAGAGAGAACAGAAACTCATAATTAGAGCATGAAATAACTTTTAAACTGTATATTTCACTATAAACAAGTAGCAAGAAAACAGAAAGAAAAAAAAATCAACCCCACAAGCTGTTTCAATGAGGAACTGGCAAACTATATGAAAAGCAATAATCTTTAGAACAATAAGCCCACCATTTTTGTAAGGAATGAGACAAGTTACTCAAGATCTTTAGGACAATGAAGAGATAAGCATATAATTATGGATGTCCTTAAAGCAAATTATATATATATATATATTTATATATATATATATATACACATAATTTTATTACAGTGGTCCCAATTTCCCCCTCTTTGTCTTCCTTTGCTCAGCCCACCCAAGAAAATGTATGGTCTACAACACAGAATAAATCACAAAGTTAGAGAGCATTTTCCATTAGATTGTGCTTGATGGTACTCTCAACGATAGTAAATTAAGACTTTACATTTTGAAATCAGAATGCTCATAAAACTGGAAGAAAGGTGGACGCAAATAAATGAACAAATGAAGAATATGATAAAGATAACGAGAGAAGATATGTAGGGAGCCAATAGGGAAAAAAAGGAAGCTGGGACTCAAACCAATGGGGTGGACCAGAAGGAAGAAATAAGAATTCAAAAAAATCAGGAGGGGCTCAGGAACCTCAGAGACATTTGTAAACGACCCAACATCCAGATCATAGGGCTACAAGAAGGAGAAGAGGAACACCAAGAAATTGAACGTATTTTTGAACAGATAATGAATGAGAACTTGGCAAAGGAAATAGGCTTCCTGGAAATCCAGGAAGCTCAGAGAACCCCAAAGAAGCAGGACCCAAAGAGGAACACACCAAGGCACATCATAATAACATTACCCAAGATTAAGAATAAGGAAAGAATCTTACAGGCAGCAAGAGAAATGGGTACAGTTATCTACAAAGGAATTCCCATAAGACTGTCAGCAGATTTCTCAAAGGAGATCTTCCAAGCAAGAAGGGGCTGGAGAGAAATATTTCAAATCATGAAAAGCAAGGGCCTACAACCAAGAATAATCTATCCAGCAAAACTTTCATTTAGAATGGAAGGGCAGAGAAAGTGCTTCTCAGATAAGGTCAAGTTCAAGGAATTCATCATCACGCAGCCTTTACTATATGAAATGTTAAAGGGTTTTATATAAGGACTCACGTGAGAAGGCACTGAGGCCAGATCAGCTACCGGAGAATTCAGATCAGTCACAGCCAAGACGCTTGTGAGGTACGCAAGCAAAGTATAACCAGAGAAACAAAATATAACCAGAAACATTGAAATTTAGAACAATCTGGCAGTAACCAGAGGGGAGGGGGAAGGGGATAGTGAGGACAAGGGCATTCAGGAACTGCTATAAAGGACACATGGACAAAACCAAGGGGGAGGGTGGAAGCAGGGGAGGGAGGTGGGTTTGCCTGGGGTCGGGGGTGCGGGGTAAATGCGGACAATTGTAGTTGAACAACAATAAAATAAAATTTAAAAAAATTAAAAAAATTTTTAAAAAGACTTTACATTTTGAATTAATGACTATAAAAATCTGAACTTACAGTATCACTGTTAACTTTAGATAATAATAGCTATGGCTAATGCTTATGATTGGCCAAATAGGTGCTATTCTAAGTACTTTAATACTTTAGCTCATGTAAATTCTAACAAAATAAGTTATTACCTTAACTCCTTTTATAGATTAGATAATACAGGCATGGAGAATTTAAACATTTTATCCAAATCACATAGTTGCTAATACTAGAACCAATATCTAAACCTACTTACTCTGACTCCTGGGAGAATTTATTTAAACACAGTTCATTACATCTTAGGAAGCTTAACGAAGTCAAACAAGCTTGGATAGTAGCAACAAAAGCCTAACATAAATTTTAACTTTTTATAATCAATTCCACTTATTTTTTGTCCTTTGTGATATTGTAGATTACTTTTTTCTATTAGATTTGAATCACAGAATCAGCTTCACCTTGCAAAAATTGGACAAATATTCATTTTAATCAAGGCCCTAAATGATTATTTTCTCTGTCTGAAAAGTTGGTTATCCATCTGGGTATAGAATTATCATGAAAACTACTGCAATTGTTTGCTCATAGGCCTGAGGACCTAGCTCCTTCTTGTCAAGTTAAGAACTGTACCCATCTCCATGTTCCCAGTGTCTGTGGGGTGCACATTAGTTCGGTAAGATATCTTAGAAGTATAAGAGTCACTTGGCTGACTAGATTACCAAGGGTCCAGTCACACCAGACTAATTTCATGACCTCTTAATATGGAAGACAAGAAAATTGGTCTCTGTAAAACACTGTACCTACGCTATCTAGGCTTGCCTAAATTTGGAAGTTTTGCACCTACTGAAGCCCAGCTTATTTCTCTCTCCTTCTCGACATGTGTTGTTGAGAAATCACATGAGCTAACACAAATTATACAAGTCATGATAGGGTTCTCAGTCCCACAAATAAAGAGCCTGGGAGTCACCACTCTGTCCTAACCACAAATATTATAAAAAGCTGAACAGACTGAAAAATCAACAAGCCTTCTTGGATCCACAATGAGATGAGGACATGAGGCAAACTGCTTCCCTCAAGACTGAAGAGACAGGCAAGCACATATAAGAAGTCAGGGCTTATAGGAACACCTTAAAACTTCTTGGGAACCAGTGCAGGAGTAAGAAAACATGAACTATAACTGAAAAATTGATGGAGGTTCAATTTGAAGACAAGGTTGACAGTCAAAAACTCCAGAGGGACCCAGTCACAGGGGGTCCCCACACTTTTGTGAGTATACCAGAATACTCAGTTTTTCACAAGGCCTGCCCTCAGAGGAAACTAGATAGCCAGAACCTATCCTGATGGGGTATTACCAGAGCCTAACTGACCTGCGATACCCAACTCCCGCCCACCTTAGCCATTTTGTCCCACCAAAGGGGGGAGGAAAAAACCTGAGAAACACTTGTGAAGTTCACAGGTGACAGGCATAAGCCTGACACTAAAAGTCATGATAAATCTTTCCCTCATTTTATGATTCCACTTTCAAAATTGATAAATACAATAAATTTATTACAAAGCTATCAAGAAAAGGAGAAAAAGATCTATTGTATTAGTGTGTGAGTATGTATTATTTTTGTGTTTGGGGTGGGAAGTGAGGGAAAGATTAGGATAAAGCTCTTTAGAAGAATGTGTATTTAGCTAAGACGGAAATAAAAAGTGATACTAAATCTAACACTCAAGTAGATAAAGCTTCAGCCATCTTCAAAGGAAATAAATGAATAGTGTTAATAGTTGGATCCATTTTATAAGGCACTAAACGGATATTATAAGAGGAAGGGAGGTAATTAATCTTCAGTAGAACAATGAAAGATCAGCTGCAGTATTATCACAGTGCCACAATTTAAGACACTGAAGGTACTTTGCTTCCCAACGTATTAATCAAAGACCATCCAGAATTAGGGTGTTTAATTATTTACAAAGATTCTTTGTATTTTTTATCTCTACATGAGCCACTGATTATTGTCCAAAAAGTTTTCCTTTCTTATTATCCCCTGCATTAAAATTATAACAGCAATATTAACAGTCTCTGAGAATGGAAATTAGATATTTGATTGCAAAATTATTTAACAAAGTTCGAGTTTTTGTGATTAAATATTTTATTTCAAATTTTATAAAGTTATAGTTGTCATGGTTCTTTGAGTATTTGGTCTATATTTTTTAATTCTTAGAATTTGTAACAAGTAGTTTTATTCTACTTTCATTTGATTCAGACAAGAAAGTTAAAGTCACCATAGTTAAAGTCAGGGGAAAAAAATGTCCAAACATCAATTCCAATTTTGCAAATGTGTAACATTGGTAAGGAGGAAAGTTTTGTACAGCCACTTTACAAACACATAAAATGGAATGAGTAGAAGGTCACAAATAATTCAAGCATATTCTTTACCTTGCAATATTTAACAGATTTATACTTAGAAGCTTTGTGAATAAAACCTCTACAATTACCAAAATGACATCATCATCAAAATGATGTTGGTTGGCCATCTTTCCAATAAACAAATTTTAAAACAGAGGTGTCTTTTTTTTCCTGTGCTTCTTACACGTACACCTCCCCATCTAGTTTCAACAGACTAAGTCATTAATACTGCGTCTTCCACTCCTTTCTATCACTGTGAACATCACCTAAATATATTTCACAAGTATAATCACATTTGCCTTTTAAGGATTTCTCCAACACCAACCCACGTCTCTATGGTCAATTAATACTCAAAAAAGGGGGCAGAAGCATAAAATGGAGTAAAAATAGGCTCTTCAACAAATGTGTTGGGAGATCTGGACAGCCACTTGCAAAAAAATGAAACTCAACTACCAACTTACACCATACACAAAAATAAACTCAAGATGGATAAAATACTTAAATATAAGTCACAATACCATAAAAGTCCCAGAGGAGAACATAGGCAGGGAAATCTGATATTCCACGCAGCAATATTTTCACCAATATGTCCCCTAGAGCAAGGGACAAAAAAGAAAGAATAAGCAAATGGGACTTCTTCAAAATAAAAAGCTTCTACACAGCTAAAGAAAACACCAGCAAAATGAAAATGGAACCAACTGTATGGGAAAATACATTTCCCAATGACACCTTAGACAAGGGTTTGATCTCCAAAATATGTAAAGAACTCACATCACTGCACTCCAGGAAGACAAACAATCTGATCCCATCTTTTATTTATTTTACAATAGTCAAGAGGTTCTTTTCACATATAGATTGATGGAACTATACACTTTCATCTCTAAATCTTCAAGGTTTTCTCTTTATCCTAGAGATAAAACCCAAGCTCTGTAAGATAACAGTCACTGCTTGCAATGAGCTGACCCCACTTACCTATCCGGTCGCATCTCCTGTGTCGTTCTTTCATCTCTCTATTTTAGTCAAGCTACCAAGTGTTTCTTGAAATGCTCTGTAAATATTTGCCAGTACTTACATTTCTTTCTACAAAGAACTCCTACCCCCACCAACTCCATTTCACTTGGGAAACTCTCACTATACTCTCAAGACCCAAGTAAACACACATATTCTTTACCTGATCCTTACTACTCTTCCCAGAGGTACCATTATAGTTACTTTCCATGCCTTCTCCCTAACTTTTGTATGCCCCAAAACAAAAGTAGTATTTAGCACATTGCAGGGCCTCAATAAACATATGCTGCACTAATTAATGAATTTTACATAGTTAGCAGATCGGTATGCTCCAACCACTTGTAAGCTGAGTTACCAGTGACCTTCACTTTTGTCTTCACATTCCCACCCTTAGTAGGTTCGCTGTTTTCCCACAACAGATTCTATTCTAGTCTATACTTTTATTAAATAACAGTAAACAGAGTAATATTTAGGTACAAACACAAAAAGAAGAATTCATTACTTTTTTTTTAAAGATTTTATTTATTTATTTTTAGACAGAAGGGAAGGGAGGGAGAAAAAGAGGGAGAGAAACATCAATGTGTGGTTGCCTCTCACATGGCCCCCACTGGAGATGTGGCCTGCAACCTAGGCATGTGCCCTGACTGGGAATCGAACCAGCGATCCTTTGGTTTATAGCCCACGCTCAATCCACTGAGCTACACCAGCCAGGGAAAGAGTTCATTACTTTTAAGAAGAGGTTGTCAGAAGACAATTCTCCATGAATCTTCAGTATTTCTGCATCTTGCAAAAAAGGGTACTTTCTGATCTTCTGTTCCAAACTATTTGTTTAAGTATGTTTGCGTAGCACAAGACTTGGAAGATAGTGTCTCCCTTCAAAGAAGAAAGCAGGTTTGTTAATTACCCAGTATAAAAAAAGATAACACCTTCCTCCGGGTCAAAGGTTGGTCAGAATTGCTTGCGGCTCATTATAAAAAATTTAGGTCTCCTAAACTCAGTGTTCCTCAGCTCTCATATAAATCACCCCTGTGGGACTCAGGGGCACGTGGAGTGAAGGAGGGGCAAAGTCCACCATTGTACACAAGAGGCCCATGCTTCCTGTTCTGTTACAAGTGATGAAGTCCTCTGTTTCTGATTTGGAGTCATATCTTCGTCTACCTTCCAAGAAGGTATGCCTGGTTAACATTATTTTATTAATATTGGGTTGACCAAAAAGTTTGTTTAGTTTTTTCTATATGGTGGCTCTAGTAGTGCTTAGTCATCTTTAACATTATTTGAAACAATTTTGTTGGATTGTACTGTGACAGTAGTCACATCAGCATGCATTTTTAAAAAATCCTATCAAAGTTGGAGAATTTTTGTGAAGCCATTTTAATATTGAAAATGAAGAAAATATGCATTTTTGGTATATTATGGTTTATTATTTTAAGAAAGGTAAAAATACAAAACAATTGTTCAGTGTATAAGAAGATGCTGTGACTGATTGAACTTGTCAAAAATAGTTTGTGAAGTTTCTTGGTACTGTTGACATTTGGCCAAATAATTCTTTGCTTAGGGGCTGTCTTATGCCTTGGAAGATGTTTAGCAGCACCCCTGGCCTCTAGTCAACTAGAAGCCAATAGTGGGAGACAGCTGATTCTCTTTAGGGCTACAAATGATGTAAACAAATAGCAGTTATTTATTATACTGCCTGGGTCATTCAAATGGATGGATATCCATGATAAAGGCCCATTCTCTGACAGACTGGAATCAGACTGCTGATCAAGATGCGCCACCCAGATTACCACCACTTCTGCCTGGATCCATGATCGTTCTGGACATGACAATACATCCACCAGCACAGACTTGACACAAAGTAGAGATCTCTATATTTCTAATGCCAAAGCTACCTCTGCATGTCAGATTTACGACTCTAGCTCAAGGTCGACTCACCACTGTTGACACATTTTTAAGTAACAGTCTTGTTATTCCAGTCCACTCTGGTAATACCAATCTGGCCTTGGGAATTCATGTGAACCATTGGTTAAGGGACAGTCCACAGACTGCCTTTACTTCTTCCACCAACTGCAAAGTTAGGAAGCATGGTCCACAAGACCACTCTTAACTTCTCACACCAGTTCCAAATTTAAGTGGTCCCCAGGACCACCTCTAATAATTCACTAGAAGGACTTACAGAATTCCCAGAAAATCGTTATACTCATAGTCACATTTTATTATGTGAAAATATTAAAATCAACTAAGGGAAGAAGTTCACAGTGCATAGTCTAAGAAAATTCCAAAATGTGTAGCTTCCAATTGCCCTCTTCCCCAAAAAGTCATGGATATCTTGCTTTTCCAGAATTGCTTTGTGATAACACACATGGTGTATTATCAACCAGAGAAACTCACCGGACCCTTGGTGTTCAGCATCTTATTGGGGCTTAATTTCATAAATATGGCTGGTCACCCACATGGCTTACCTCAGTCTCCAGATCCTCAGAAAATCAATTAATACCCACGCGAACCAAAGCTCCTACCCTAAATCACCCTGTGGCTCAAAGCCCATAGTTAAACAAAGATACTGTTACCAGGCAGGACAGTGTAAGGGCTTGGAGATTACCTCTTGAGTGCCCAAATGCAGCATCTGTACTTCTCTTTTCAGACCATCTTCAGTCAGACAATGATATGCTTTTTATTGCAAAACTCACTCAACTGGTGAAGAGTCCAGATATTTAATGGACCTTCCACATTCCCTGACATTCCCAAGTATCTGGTATTACTTAGTTTTGGAATCACCCCCTGTCTTTAGCCTTCTCAGCCTCCCCTTGCACACACACCATAGTAAGGCAGCATGGTCACTAAATCTGGCCATCTCCGAAAGGAATAATCCTCTCTCAGCCACTTCCTAGATGATGAGGATAACCAAAATGTGGGGGTAGCTAATAAGACCTGTTTTAAAATGTGAGACTCTGTTCTGGGCATGATGCTGCTTTCTTTTTCCTATGAGTAACCCCAGGCTGGCTTGGTTGTAACACCTTCTTTGAGACTACCAAGCCAAAATGAGGCCTAGGAGACTCAAGCTCGGTTGTGAGTAGGAAATGATTCTTTTTTAAAGGTAAGGCTGTAGCTATTGAAATGGACGCACTTGCTTTGTGGAGATGAAAGGAGAGCAACAACCCTGGTACCTGAGGATGGAACACCTTATATGCCAGGAAGATGGGGAGAGAAGGTAAATGAATTACTTTTTTCTCTCATAACCTCCTGTGGAGTCTTCTCCATGAAAGAAATACTCCAGGGTGGCTCATAAAAACCTCGCTTTCATGCCTTAAATTCAACTGAGTCCCAGGTGGGCCATCCCCCATTCCAGATGACTGTGACCATGATTTCATTGCCAATTCTCTTCACTTTCTCAAGGGGTCTGTCTGAAGGAACATTGGATGGCCCTGTCTCCCAAAATATGTCTTCTCCACCCTAATTCCTCATCATTCTGTTGGACAGAAAAATGTCAATCAGCTGATAACATGTAAAAACTGGTAGTCCCACCAAAAATAAGGAATAGACTCAATTATTCAAAGTTGGAACCCTGCAGCCTACAATCCAGTCAGGTGATGACATCAGAAGCACTCTCAATCTGTGCCCCATGACTGAGGTATGTTCTGTCTGAGTGGCACCATCGATTATAAACAATAGTTTTGTTTCCCCCTACCCAGGGGCACTCTTCGGATTGTATTTTTCATTTGGAAGCAAGGGTAATGTGGCTCCCCCCAAAAAAAATCTGACTTGCACATTAGTAGGGTTCATAAGAAACCCCCAATATTTACAGAAACACTCCTCATGCCAAGGACACATTCACTTCAACCTCAACTTACTGACTACGGTTAATATTAATGAGAGAATTGACCTATACTTCTTCCTTGCAGGACAAGGTGGAGGCTGGCTAATCTCTAATATATCTTTCCATACCTGGCTTAATTCTTCAAGCCAAGTGCAAAAATCAATACAGAAATTTAAGGAAAAACCATATGGCTTTCTAAGAGATGCACTAATGGTTCATGTAGGCATGGCATGGTTGAGATAAACAGTACAGTTAGCCTCATTCTTCTGCTTGAAGTCTTGTTGGAAATATCTTAAGTGCTTTATAAGACAATCTAATTGATTTGGTCCTGGTTTCTATCAGGTAGATTTACTAGACTGTTATATTGAATACTTTTAGAAATATCTGTCATAGTAAAGACAATGTAAAAAGAAGGGATGCAATTATCTGGAGGCAATTCTCCATGGATATGACATGTTTTTACCAACTTTGTGAGCATAGCTTTAACTATGTTTTTTTTTTTTTCTTAACTCATGGGGAGCAGGACTGTGCTAAATGGTGTCAGTCCTGTCAACTAAGAAGCCATGTTTACAGCATGTGCAATAGATCAATGTTTCAGAGGGATGATGCAATCCCTGGAGCACACGCAGTACAATGTGGCAGATGACATGTGCTTATCTGAAGGATAATACCACCCTCTCAGAACACGGGCAATACAGTGACATAGACAATATATAGTAGTGACATAGACAATATACAGTACTTATCTGTAGGGTAACACCACCCGCTCAGCATGCACGATAAAGCAACATAATCAACATGTGCTTATCAAGGTGGCACAAAACGTGTTAATCAAAGGTTGATGCAACATTGCATCATACAAGAGTATGAAAGCAAAGGCCTTTGAATAGACAGCTGAGACAGCCAACAGGAGCAGAGACAGCTGAAGGAGCTGAGATGGTGAGAGGCAATCTGCTGCTCTGACGGACCCTGCTCTAGCTGACTCTGAAGCCACAGGTAGAGTCTGCCTTGCAAGATGCTGACTAGCTGCCTCCCGGACCCAGACCTGACCTAAACTCTTGGACTCAAGTTTGCTATCCCCCAATTCTCTCGTGTGATGTTATTGCTAACTGTTTCTGAGTGATTATTATTGTTATTGGGTTATTATAGATTTGGATCAAAACTGCATTAATAAAAGCCGAGTGAATAATACAGCTACCTGTGTTGACTCACTGTGATTTCTCTGTGCCGCTGTTGCCTGTAGGGCTGGTGGCCATAGAGTTGGCCCAGCACCTCCGGTCTGTGACAAAGGCTGGAAGCTGGCTTGTAGGAAAGACTATAGTGCAGATACTTGTAAGGTTAGAGTATCACTCACGACAATTCTTTTCAAGGATGTCTGTGTATAAAATAGTCTTTAAAGACACAGCTAGTATGTCTCTCTCCTATGGGAAAAATGTTGAACATGTCAACTTACAGCACGTTATAATATATTGGGGTTACCTAAGCTTGGGGGTCCTCAGCTATGCTGCAAACTTACAACATATACAGCAACCACTTGAGCTACCCTCACTGGCATGACTCTTGCGGGGCAAGGGGAACTGGTACAGACGTGTAGCTCATCCTGCTTGTTATGATGGGAGTAACAAGTCCTTCGACTCTGACACAAGAGTCTCACTTTTCTTCCAGAATTCTTCACACCATGGTGAGCTAATTCATTAGCTTTCCAGTAGATTTAAATTTCAGACCCTTTACAATTCTTGATAATAGTCAGCATTTTCAAAGCAAATTTATGTAGTTGGCATGGAAGGTTGGGGGAAATTCAGAATGAAATAAAGCCTACATAAAATTTCCATAGTTGTTCATGGTTAATGTGTGCACTTTTTACTCCTAAGAGACAAATTTCCCCTCGCAGTTAAGCAGAGACACACACAAAAACATAGTTCTCACTATCCAGCCACCAAATGAGAAAAACATATATATTATTTTACATAATTTGCAACTTAATTTAGGCAGATGTGCTTTCATTTCATAGGTACATTGGAAAATTGATTTTTTTCATCCAAATATTAAGATTACAATAACAGAGTAACAATTGTTTAGGAAATTTCTTTTTAGAAGTAATTGAAGTGGGATTATAATTCTTAGTGTATTGTTCTGCCGGTTGAGCTGTACAAAATACTTGTCTATAGCAAACCATTCATACAATTCCAGAAGTATGTACTAGAAAAGAAAATACTACGAGCAGTATCCAGTCCCCTGGCAATTATCCTAAACCTCATGAGTGCTGTATATTTCTGCAATACGTACAAACACGGGATAATTTAAATTTCACTGTGTGCATGCCTGTTAACAGTGCAAGTGCACCAGTCTATGATTAATTAAAAGTCGTTATGCTTTAAAATAATTTATGAAATTATTTATAAAACTTTTGCAAACAGGATCACTTCCACAATGGTTGAAGATATACTTCCTTCTTTGTGGAATAGATAACAGGAATGTATATTCTGGGACACTTGAGTACAAAGGCCCAAAGGGGACACAGGCCTTGGGAACAGCTGTTTTAGGGGTCTAACTTCTTGTAAATGTTAGGCCTAATTTTTACTAATTATAAACAGCACATATGGATGTAATACTAGTAAAGGCATCTCACATAAAAATATCAGTATGTTAATATATTTGGGTTCATTTAAAGTTTATAATCAGAACAATGTAAGGATAAGGATGTAAAATTCCTGTGTCATTTAGTTGGCAAACATCCAAGTAAGATAATTCAGTTGGTTGCTGTTTTAGTCTCAAATGAGTTTTATAACTGATTCTTATAGTTATAAAATAGAAATATTCCATAAATAATATTTTAAATATTTTAGATAATAGAAATAAGCTAAATATGTTCTTATGAATATGCTTTAATTATTATTAGTTATTAATCATTATTTAAACAATTATGTATTAATTATTTTAATTAAGTTTCAGTATTATAATTTCACTTCTTAAACACTTGCTGGATTTATATATAAATAATGATAATACTATAAAATCAGAATTATTAAGGCTGGCATTAGTAACAAATTTCTGAAGGATTACTTTGCCACTACATTATAATTGAGAGTTCTTATTAAACATCAACTCTTTTCAATATGTTTCATAAATTTTGAAATGTAAATTATATGTCACCAAATGTTATTGCATGTGTTTGAAATAGACTTTGTAAGGTAAAACTCAGCTTTCAGCTTCACTTGATTAATGAGTATCTGTTTATAAAGTCAATAGTTCAATGGCTCCATCATTTTTAACCTAATGATAGATAGTCTATTGGGTTGCTGAATTTCCTATAAGAAAAAAATAATAATAAGAGGATGGAGGAAGAGAGGGAAGGAGACAGGGGGAGAGGGAGGGAAAAGGGGGATGGAAGAAAAAAGGAGGGAGGGAAGAGAAAGAGAGAGATCAAGGGAGAGAGGGAGGGAGGGAGGAGAAGAGAAAAAGAAGGAAGAAAGGGAGGGAGGGGAGAAGAAAGAAGGGAAGGGAAAGGAAAAGAGGGAAAAGGGAAGGAGAGAGGGAGGAAAGAGGAAGGAAGGAAAGAGGGGTAAATTAGGTTAAAGAAAAACAAAAATGGAATAAGCAGTCATCTAACAACTGGGGCATATTATTTAATATTTACCCTTTTAGCTCACTAAATGATAACTACAATCAGGCTAAAAATAACCTATTTTCCATCAGGAAGCAATTTAGTTAAGCATAAATGTTTAACTTTATGTTTAATTTCTTAAGCCCACATTTCTAAATGGCATGGCAGTTCACACACGTGGATAATCAAGGGAAAGGATTTCCCCAATAAGAATATGACGAGGACTTGAATATATTCCAAAGAGCTATCATCCATGGAACCTGAGTGTTTGATTCAAATTCCCTGCAATTATTAAAAATTAAGTTATAGTACCTATGATCCTGATTTTGATATTCAGACATACAAGAAAGAAAATAATCTTCCCACTCCTTGAAAGAAAATATTTCTTGCCCTGGCTGGTGTGGCTCACTGGCTTGAGTGCTGGCCTGGGAACTGAAAGGTCACTGGATAAACCCCAGCCAGGTCACATGACCGGGGCCTGTGAGAGGCAACCAATCAATGTTTCTCTCACACACATCAATGTTTTTCTCACTCCCTTTCTCCCTTCTTTTCCCTCTAAAAAATAAATAAAATATTTGTTAAAAAAAGATTTTTCTTGCTCTTTCTCTTCAACAAAGCAAAGCAGCAGCCTCCCAGCAGACACAGAGATGCAGATCTCTGTGAGGCCCTGCCTGACAAGACCATCACCCTCAAGGCTGAGCCCTGTAACACCACCAAGAAGGTCAAAGCTAAAATCCAAGACAAGGAGGGCCTCCCGCCTGACCAGCACCATCTGACTTTCGTGGGCAAACAGCTGGAGGATGGCCACCCTCTCTCAGACTACAGCACTCAGAGAGAGTCCACCCTGCACTCAGTGCTTCGTCTGCAGGTGGTCATCCTCAAGCCCTCCCTAGGTCAGCTCACCCACAAGTACAGCTGTGACAAGGTGATCTGTCACGGGTTATACCCACTTGCCCTGTTGTGCTGTCAACAAGTGGGGCCACACCAACAACCTGTGCCCCAATAAGAAGGTCAAATAAGGCCCCTCCACCACCTCCTTGGGCCTGCAGGCCAACCTTCTGCCTGAACCCCATGGCCCTGAGGACTCAATAGTTTCTCTTTTGTTGACTGAAGCAGAAAAGAAAGGGAGGAGAGAAAGTGAGAAAGGGAGGGAGGAAAGAAAGGAGGGAGGGAGAGAGGGAGGGAGAAGGGAAGAAAGGAAAACATTTCTTCCTCTCCACTTTTATGTCAGAGAAACTCTGCACCCTTTTTGTGGCTCTTATTTCCTGCCTCCATTATAGTTATTTATAATATCTCCATCTATCTGTGCATTCCTCATGTATCTGATTAATCTTTATATCATCATACTGCATAGTATAGTGCATATTAAATTTAGACCCAGAAATGTTTCTGATATGAAGGAACAGAAAAGAGTGACTCCTTTATACATTTGACCCTGTGTAGGTGCTACCAGGATGGTCGATGCTGACAGCATAATGCAGAACTTGCTCTTTTCTTAAGTCTGGGCTAACTACAAATGTCATAATCAGTCACCACTGTTAACTAAATGCTTCAGGGTAGTACTTAAGAGAATCAGCCTTGTAGCCAGACTTGTCTGAGTCTGAATCCTGCTTTCCCTATTTTATCTGTGTAACCTTTTGCAAGTTCCTGAAGTTCTCCATGCCTCATTATACTCACTGGAGGATGGTCGTGAGATTTAAATGAGTCAATCCACATAAGGTATTTAGAACTTTGCCTGAAACATGAAAAGTATTGGCACAGGTTAGCCACATCATCATCATCATTATTTTATAATCTTTACACCAAGCACAGACCTATTCTGTACACAAAATAGAGAAGTATCCATAGGCTTTCTCTCTATTCACAAAAGGAGATAAACTTTCCCCAGAATATAAGAAAGACTTAATTTATTATATTAAATCTCAGCTTTATTGAGATGTAATTCACAATTAAAACTATAATATATTTAAAGTATACATTGTGATGACCTGATATACTTATACATTGTGAAAGGATTCTACTCTCTACACAAATCTCAATTATACAATAAAGTGTTATCAACTACAGTCATCATGCTTTACAGTAGATTCTCAAAACTCAATTTCATGTGCTCTAAAAGAACCCAGAAAAGAGGTTTTATTTCATTTGCTGAAGCAAACCTCCTTACCTAAGCTTCCGAAAACTAACCAATCAGATATCAGCTCCAAGATCTTCCTTGACAACCTTTCCATGCACCATGTTCCTCATGCTTCAGCCTGGAGAGTCCTGATTAGTAACACTATCTCCTTAATGAGAAAAGTCAATTTCTCACAACTTTCTGTATCGTATTTTACTCTATAGAATGAATCAAAGTTGGTTTCAGGTCTGAAAATAGTTTTCATCATTCTTTTCCCACTATGAATTCAAGCATACGCTTTCCTTTCAGAGGTAAGCTTATAAAGACAATGATTCAGAGCATTTGACTAATTAAATCCTCTTGATAAATACATCTGTGTCAGCAGCATTAAGATAGATATTTATCCTTAACCTTGTGTTTTGATCTTTAATGGGACACACACACACACACACACACATGCACAAAATCAACAGTCTGGTAGCCAGGAAAGGCACATTCCACCTTGCAACTTGACCAGGTTACCTGATCAGATGATCATTCTTGACATGCACTGTCAGAGAAGCCAGACAAAGAAGTTCACTCTTGAGGAAGTAAGAGACAGACCTATGATATATTCAAGAAATAGACAGCTCTACAACATTAATAGAATTTTACTATATCTCACTAGGCTACATGGGACTTGTAATGACAATACGTTTAAGAGAAATTAACTCAGGATATGTAAATTGATTGAGTGCTGAACTGCACTGCAGTTATTAGAACTAATTTCCCCCTCTGAATTTTACATTGACATTTATACCATCTTAGTAAGAATGCATTGTGAGTCTTGTTTTCAGGGAAGGGATTCTATTAAGTGACAGTAATCACATATGCATTCAAGCAAATGGCAAGTAGAACAAAAAACAGATTTTAAATCAAAGTTCAAATTCATAAATATAATCAGTGATAACACCTCATATTTGCATATTTTTTAATTAATAAAATGTTTTCAAGTATCTTGTCTCTTTCAGTCTTCACAAAATTCTTTGGTAAAGAAAAATATTTATCTGGAGTTTAGGCCTGACATCCATTGTTCTTTGACAATATTATCTTATGCGTTCGGATTTAATCAAGGCAACATTTAAGAATAAATTCAAGTAAACATTGGAATTGAATTAGTTATTTTATTTTTATTTTTTTCTTTTGTAATTGAATTAGTCGTTTTCAAATGTCCTGGAAAAGTCTGCTGGGGCTAAAGAACATTACATTCCACCCCTTTTTATCAGTGTAAAGAACATGCTAATTTGCATAAGAGACCAGGTGGTCGATTTGCATTGATAAGATCTAAGAAATGTGACCTACACTGTGAAGCGCAGGGAGCAGGGGGTGGGCTGAGAGAATAATGCAGTGTGTGCTTTCTTAAGTTTTAAATCTTTACTTGGCTAGCTCAGACACTCTGAATAAATAATTAAATTGGAACCAAAAATCTCTGTTAATTTTCTGAAATGGCCATTTTCCAAATAAAATATATCATATTTATATTTTAGGTACATTTAATAAAGTAAACAACAATAGAATAAAATAATCAAAAATAACAGAAAGTTGAATTTAGAAATCTAGCATGACTGAAAGTATAGTTTGAACTAATCAGAAAGTTCATTTCCTAGATATAGTGTACTTACTTTATACTTCTGCTTAAAACACTATATTAAAATATATCAGTTGCAGAAACAACTCTGATTATTTGCATAAAAAGTTGAAAGTAATGAACATGAAAATACTTCAAGCTCTTTAAAATAAAGCTAATACGGTTGTTATACCATCATAAAGCTGGCATTAGGAAATGGAATGTAAACTCTTCTTGTATAAGACTTGCTAGAAAAAAAGGGAAGGAACAAGTGCACCCTTTGTGGGTGTAGAAAAGCAAACTTTGCTCCCCCAACATAAGTCTCTCTAGCATGAGGATATTTTATTTTTAAGAAGTGACTCAGGAGAGACTTTGACCTTCCTTTGAACTGCCTATGATAATTTAAATAGGGGCCCTTGTCCAGGAAAGAGAGCTCTCACCAGAGCTAACTGTGTGTATGTACATACATATGTATACACACCCACACACATATATACACACATGCAGACAGTCACACACACGCATACGTAAACACACACACACATATAAAACACTGTGTGGTAGATAGGAAATTGCAGCAAAGACTGCTGGATGAAGCTCCTCTCCGCGCCCCATTGTGTCTGCACAGCCCAGCAAACATCGACTGCCATTTGAATTGCTTCCTCCCCCTTGAAGTCCCAAACCACTACCCCCTTCTCCTTAGCCCAAGATGGCATGTGAACCTCAAATGCCTGATTGGTCCTTGTGTCCGTATTCCTATGGAGGCCTCACACATACATAGTTAATCATATTTGGTTATGTTTCTCCTGATAATCTGTCTCATATCAACTTAATTCTTAGAACAGAGTAGAGAAAAATTTCTGCCTTTCAGATACAAAACTCACTCTGGAAAGGAACAGAATAAATTTCCACCAGTACAAAATGCCATTTTCTACTTCAAATAGCAGTTCGTAAGAATGGAAAGGGCTAGTGAAGACTAAAATTATCTCAGTAATTAACCTTTACATTATAAAAGAGAAATCCCTGATTATTCATGATAGGTATAGAGAGGAAGGATAATAACTAAATTACTCTAAATATAGAATAACAAGAATTTTTCATGTATCTCCCTTACACGTCCAGGAGACAAGACTATTGGAACAGAAGACGGATGGATGCAAGTTCTCCAAGGGGAAGAACACAGGCCGTATCAGCCTGAAGTGGGAGAGAGCCTTGGGTGTGAACTGCCAGAAAAAAAACCCTATGAGAGCAAGGCAAGGCAATGAACAGTTATTTAAGTAATGTCTGATGCTCAGCTTTTAAGTTGTTTCTTTTTTAGATTCATAATTAACTATCATTACTAAGTATCTACTTAAAATCTCTTACACAGGAAAAAATACTTGTGCTAGTTGTGCACTGAACATGGAAGACGTGCAGAAGGAGTGAAGAGACTGCTCACCGTAATCGAGCCAAGAGGCAGGAGCCAGCATGCAAACACTGTTTCTTCTCCCAGCCTGAAAATCCTGTGAGAGGACTGGAATTTCCATAGTTTGCTGGAATGGAAGTTCACATTTTGTTTTGTTTCCCAACATGTATTAAAACGAGAGGGAGTTGAAAAGTTGGAAAATAGTTCATTACATATGTAATTTTTATTGATGTATAATTACTTATTTGAGGTTTATTCAAAGTGTTATGGTATTTTGTAAGCTGGTACGATAGGATCCTCCCTATCAGTCATCGATTTCCTTCCTTTACGTAGCTTAGGAAGCAAGGCAGCCCACTGTGCTAGAAAGAGGCCGCAACCTCAGGCCCAACAGCAGGTGCCATGCAGCTTGGTTACCAGCCACGTGATGCGGTTTCCTGGAGGTCAGAGCTTTTTATCTTTCTCCATGCTATATCCTCAGTACCTTGCAAATATTTGGGGAACAAAAATTTGTACTTCTCTTTGGTTCATTATTTAAAATCTCTTATATAAAATTCCCTTGTGTTACTAGTGCCTTAAACAATGAAAGGATTCATAAAGAGTGATAACTCAAAGGCTCAAAATAAAACCAGAATGCCTACCCTAAAATGGGTGCTCTTTACATACAGATTAAAGTAACCCATTTCTCATAGGAAATTATACAGAAATAAGTTTTAACTTTTAATTATTTATACGTGTAACTATAAAAATTTCCCCCGCTATATTCTCCAAAGAGTGCCATTTTCAACATTAACTACATCTGATGAAAGTGGAGTTATTTTTGCTTGGAAATTTTAAGAGTAATTTTGATACAATGTTCATTTGACTGTCAGTGTTTCATATTTCCTATGTGCATACACAGTTATTCTTCAAATGTCACAGATATGAACACTTGCTTGAAAGATAAAATTGTTTTTAAAGAGTTAAGAATAAATTTATGTCTTGTTTAATCAAGTAGAGTCCTGACGTATATATCAAACAGCATAGTGATTTCTACTCACTCATACCTACTTGCATCTCTACAGCCTAAGGAAATGTGTTTTAAGAAAATACATAGGCTTCTGTGGTAGCACACCTCCTTGCTAATGTTACTTCTCATATTATAAACTGAAACTAACAAAGATGATTACTAGAAACTAATAAAGATGATTACTACCGGGGTGATCACATTGTAAGGTACAAAAATCACTATAGTTGAATCACTCTATGACACACCTGAAACTAATACAACCAATACGAGTTTGTGTTCCAATTACACTTAAATAAAAATAATTAACTTTAAAAATCACATGGAGTTTTAGCAGAATAAATCCTGATTTCCCCTAGTCCAGCTCTTTAACAAATTTTACTCTTCCAGACACCTACCTTCTCTTGATCAAATGCTGCTAGCCACTGTTGCATTCTGTCCTTTCAAGGAATATTTCTACTTTTATGTTCTACTGATTTTCCATTTTCTCTACTTTCATTTCTCAATCTTATGCCGCTCTCTCTCCAGGTAACTTTAGTAACTTAGCATGACACTCTTTATTTATTATGTTTCTATAATTAGAATTCCACTAATAGAGATTCAGGGAAAATGGTGGTGACAGACCAAGTTTTTTGAATCTCTTCAAATATCCTAGTAACAACAGAGCAACTGTGTGAGAATGACACGGGGTAGGCCGGACCTGCCGACACCCGTGGTTGCCGTGACTCGGTGCGTGTCATACCGTGACACGCGGGGAAAGTAATACCAGGGCTACGTGGCTGATTCCTCCCATTCCCAGGAAAAAGCCCCCTGGCTTGCCCAGCCAGGGTTTTTATCAGGGGCATTAGCAATTTACATAGGATTGATTATTCATGGGATTAAGCAGAACAGGTAGGAT